>ML781497.1:230262-263681 GCA_009831015.1 Picea engelmannii
ATTGTTGATAGACTGACCAAGTATGCACACTTTTGTGCACTCTCTCATCCCTTCAAAGCTAGTACAGTTGCCACCGCATTCATGGAGATAGTTCAAAAGCTACATGGTAGCCCAAAGATTATTGTAAGTGATAGAGATCCCATATTCACTAGACATTTTTGGATAGAATTATTTTCTTTTTTGGGTACTCAATTGGCTCATAGCTCATCCTATCATCCTCGATCTGATGGACAAACCAAGATAGTGAAAAAATGTTTGGAAGGATACCTTCGTTTCTTTGTCTCTGATAAACAAACATAATGGTTCAAATGGTTACCCTTGGCAGAATGGTGGTATAACACTTCCTTTCATATTGCAACAAAAATGACACCATTTATGGCACATTATGGATACCACCCTCCTTCCATCACTTCTTCTCTAAAAGAAAAATATAAGGTTCAAGCAGTGGAAGATCACATCGAGAATCAACAACAAGTTCTCCAAATCTTAAAGGACAACCTGACCATGGCATAGAATCGCATGAAACAACAAGCAGATCAACATCGTAGTGAAATAAATTTTGAAGTAGGGGATTGGGTATTTTTAAGACTACAACCATACAAAAAGATGTCCCTCAAGCAAGCCAAGAAGGATAATAAATTATCACCAAAGTACTATGGCCCTTATAAGGTGTTGCAAAAGATTGGTACTATGGCATACAAATTAGAGCTGCCTACATCTTCACGAGTACACCCAGTTTTCCATGTTTCATGCTTAAAGACGGTTATAGGCGACAAGATCCCAGTTCAAAATATATTTCCAAAAGTTGACGAGGAAGGAAAAATCATATTGGAGTCTGAAGCCATCACTGACACAAGATTTCTCCAGCTAAGGAATAGATCCATTTTAGAGTATCTCATTAAATGGAGGAAACTACCGGCTGAAGATTTCACTTGGGAAGATGAGTCTTTTATACAGAAGCATCCATAGTTACTCAAGTGTTGCGGACAACACTTGTCTCAAGGGGAGGGGCATGTTAAGCCCTAATATTGGCTCATCACCCCTTAATCGGGGCATATTATATTAGTAATGTTATTTTATTTATGTTGTCTTAAGGCCATTAGTTGTAATTATACCTCCTTGTCTCCTATATATACCAAGGAGACATTTTCATTTTGAATCATCTTTTACTTGAACATTTAAGTGGGCTAAAAGGAGGTTCCCCCTCGAAGAGGCTTATTATCTGAAATTATCTTTTTTTCAAGGCATTGAGTACTTTTTCTGAGGATTTTCTATGCTATATTGATATTTGGTTCTTAACAAAAAGGCTTGTCAAAGGAACATGATAGCCAACCTCTTGGATGTTCTCACAAAACTTCATACAACCAACATTTCTAAAACATCTTTTGGAAAATGGAGAAGCATTGATTTCTCTTAGGATGGATGGCTCAAACCTTGAATGATGGCCTCCATTGTGCACTTTCTTTCCACTCTCTCTTTCACTCTCCATGAAATTTATTGAAGGATATTACCCTAGTCATATGATCTTGATGGAAAAGATGGATTTTAGGGTTTGAATAATAAGGATACAATTATTTTGAAAGAAAATCTTAGTGCAATAATGATGTGGATGTTTCCTCAAAGGTTTGAGGAAGCAAGGTGAAGTATGATGTTAAAACTGAAAGTCTATTTCATGAGATGAATATGGGGAAGTGAGGAGTTTGTCATTTCTTGCAATGAAAACGTAGTGGAAGGCTAGGGTCTGATGAAATCGGTGGTGAATGAGTAGGGAATGATAGGAAATGTTTAGTTAGGACTTCATGGAGGGTAAACAATAGTGTAAGATAGTAAAGGCTAGGATTCATTCACTAAAACAATGGAAAATAAAAGCTGCTAAAAACATTGTTGGAGAAAACCTGAGAATAAATCACTTTATCCTCGATGAAATTGCTTGAGAAGATGGTGTAGATGATCACTTACTATTTATGGAAGTTTATAAGTCTTTGAACAATCTTTGGAAGCTAGAAAAATTAAAAATTTGTCTCGAAACCATGAAGAAACCTTTCCTTTCAGAAAAAATGCAAATTTCACAGAAGGGTCATGATGTGGGTCACGCGAGGAGTCTCTCTGAGGGTCACACTATGAAGAAATGTCACACTGTGGTTCACATTGCTCCCAAAATGCAACAAAACCCTCATTTCTTTCACAAATTTTGCTCTTTTTTTAAATTTGAGTAGCTTAGGAACCTTTACAATTACCTTTGGAACTCCTTTGAACTTATTACATCTATCATGTAACATTTGTGGCTTTTAAAACCAACCTTTTAAATAATTTTGTTACTACTCTTGCCTTTGTTGACTTTATGATTGAAATGGAAAAATGATAACAATGACCCCAGTGACCTAATGGTGAGCTTGAAAATCATGATGATGGGATTGAGGTGATGGTGATGACTTATTTGAGTGATGACACATCAATTTTGGATGATGATGATGACTGGGAAATGAAATTTTGCGAGGAGTAATAACATACCTAGACCAACTAACCAACGATCAAATTTTACTTTGAAAATTTATTTGAGAATGTAATAATTTGACCTAAACCCTATAAATTGATTTTGAAAGAGATAATTTGATCACTAGTGACTACTGTATTCTAACATTATGCAATGGTATTGGTATTGGTATTGGTATGCAATGGTATTAGCCGTATTGTTATGCAATGGTATTGGTATTGGCAAGGAATAATGGTATTGGCAATGAATATTTGCATTGGTTTTGGTATGGTATTCGTATGCATATCATTGCCAATGCATAGCATTTCCGTGCAATGGTATGCAATGGTATTGGTATTGGTATGTAATGGTATGGTATTGGTATGGTATTGGTATTGGTATTGTTATTGGTATTGGTATGGTATTTGTATTTGTATTTGTATTGGTATTTGTATTGATATGGTATTGGTATGGTATTGGTATTGGTATTTGTATGGTATGGTATGGTATTGGTATTGGTATTGGTATTGGTATGGTATAGTATGGTATTAATAGGGGTATGGTATTGGTATTGGTATGGTATTGGTATGGTATGGTGTGGTATGGTATTGGTATGGTATTGGTATTGGAATGGTACGGTACGGTATGGTATTGGTATTGGTATTGGTATTGGTATTGGTATTGGTATTGCTATGAAATGGTATTGGAAGTATTGGTATGCAATGGTATTGACAATGTTATTGAAAAGGCATAAGGGTATTGGCAATGCATATTGGTATTGGTTTTGGTATGGTATTGGTTTGGTATTGGTATTGGTATTGGTATGCAATGGTATGCAATGGTATTGGTATTGGTATGCATACCATTTCCATGCAATGGCATTGGTATTGGTATGCAATGGTATGGTATTGGTATTGGTATTGGCATTGGTATTGGTATGGTATTGGTGTTTGATCCCAAGTTAATTTTGACTTGTGGCCCTATTTTTCTTAACTTATTAGAAGATAATGGATTTGATTGGTGTGCTAAAAATTATTTTCATTGTTGTGTAATAGGATCCAGAGGATACCATGGAAAGAGGATGTGGACGACATAGACCTACTAAATCACAGAGAGGAAAGTGGGTGGAAGAGGATATGACAACGAAATATGTAGATACAATAAAGGTAAGAATAAAAAGCAACATCAACCAAAAGAGGAAGGTCTTTATGAATTCACAAATGCTACAACATAGAAGAGATAAAGTCTTTTTTTTTTCATATGGCCTTTGAGCTCAAACTTATTGGTGGAAAATGCACAAGAATGGTGATTAAATGTGATTCTACGATCAAGGGAAATTTTTTAAAATTAGGATGGCTATGTGGGATAGGGATGTCAGATACTTTTCTTGTTGAAATTTTGGCTCGATGTAAATACCTAGGGTTGTAAAAAAAAAAAAATCAACTCCAAAACATGATATCAATATGTCAAAAATGTGACTAAGGTGAGGTTTTTTGTTGCATAGAAAATTTGTTGAAATAATATAATTGGTGTACTAAACATTATTGAATATTTTGTGTATTACAGGAGCAAGATGAGGCCATGGAAACAGATCATGTCATATCAAATGAGGACACAATGGATGAAGCAGAACATCATGTACTCTAATTTTGACTTAACGTAGGAAAAAATAATTTGGTGGCATTTTGTGAAACGTTCATGTTGTTTCATGAAATTATTAAATTTTAGTGTATTATCCAATCTTGTCAGAAATTAATGCATGTTGTTGATTATTTTAGGTAGATATTGGATAAAATGTAGAGATTGAGCATTCAACTAGCAAAAGAGAAAGATATGTACATGGACGTGGACCTAAAACTATTAAATCACGTAGAGGAAAGTGGGTGGAAGAGGATATGACAATGGATCCTGCAGACATAACAAATGATTTTACTGAACAAGAGGTTGGTCTGGAATATAGTACATGGAATGAATACTTTGAGAAAATTGTTGTTTGTGGATGTTCTATATGTCATGGAAAGAAACAATTCAAACAAGCGATTCTACATAGACATTATATAGATGATGAGATTCCAGTGGGTAGTATGCCTCCTATAATCGATTCAAATCCAATTGGTATTGTGGTAAGGAATTTTCCAATTTGATATAAATAATATGTATACTTCTTTTAAACATTGTTTTATATTATTTAAATAATTAATATTTTTCTTAATGAATACTTGTAGGATAAAGTTCTTTGTTTAAATTTTCCTAGATCCCCAAATTCTAGCCTAGAGGGCGATGATCATTTATCATATGATACATCTAACAAAAATATGTGCACATATACCAGCTCTGAAGATGAGGATTTGATGAAAACAAGTAAGAAAACAAGAACCGCTTTAAAGATGCATAATTTTCTTAAAGACAAGGGGAAGGTTGACTACATACCCTATGCGAATGAATGTGATGGAGATGATGTCTTGCCCCTGAGTTTTATATCAATTTACAAAGAGACATTTATATTCAATTATATTATGTTTGGTTGAATGATCAAGAACTACCTAGAGTGTATGAGGTGTTTCAATTTTGGGGATACAACTACATGATACGACCCTCCAATATTCATGGAGCAAATCTGGTCTTCTTTATTGTCCAAAATTTCCATGTGGGATCTAAAAATAGAAAACATTCACAACAAACCATGAGGATATTAATGCCATATTATGGTCCATCATATTACAGTGGTGAATGGAAAAGGCTAGAAGAATATAATCCTAGCATGTCAGCATATGGTCTAAAATCAAATATGTATACACATCATCTCCAATTGGAAAGTGGAAAAGAAATTAATAGAGGTTATCTTATGTATATAGATGGATGTGCATACACACACAAAAATATTTCAGGTTTTATAAATAGTAGTAAGGGAAGGTACCATAACATAAGACCAAATTGTCAATTTGTTGAAGTTATAAATATAGAGATGGAGATATGGAAAGAGAGGTTGATAGATTGATAATGGGTGAGGCTATTATGGACCTTACCATTGGGGATGAGTTATTGATTAATTACCCCTTCTTAAAATGCACTCCTGCACGAAAGAAAAGGGAAGAACTAGGTCTCCCTAAGGATGTTCGTAAGGGAAGAAAACCAAAGAATAATCGATGAATGTGGATTGACATTTTATACACTATGTTGTCAAAATTGTGTTTTATTTTAAATTATTGTATAAAGTAAGTAGTATATAAAATAATATTTCGCTATTCAATTGATGTATACATGTTCATACATTATATATTCTTATTGGTTAATATAATATATTTGATTATATTTCTTTGAAATTGATACAATTATGATTTATCCAATTATTTCCAAACATTAAATCATGCTTGTGTATGTTGATAGGTAGAAGACATTGATGATCCACCTACTAATAACCAAGAGCAAAATGGGTTATTGAGATTTGGACAGGATGATCCAAACCATCCTTTAAACCATACCAGGGTGAAAAGAGAAACATTGAAGAGAATACTACCAACTGATAAGTTTGAAGAGATGATGAGATTAGCATACATTGATGACATGCCACATAGCTTTAATGCTGATAATGCTAGTGAAAATGAAATGCATGAAGAAGGATTGAATGAAATGATTACATGATTCTTTGGGGATGGAAACAATCATGACGATAATGATCATATGGTTGACAATAATGATTATAGTAGGGGTAATTACCACCAACGTAATGTTGATGATAAAAACTTGAAAGTCTCAATCAAGCAAGCTGCGAAGACACCCGTGTTCAGATCAGGTGCAATTAGAACCTCAAAACTTGCATGCACATTGATATTATTAGAAATCAAATCACTATTTGGTTGGTCAGACAAAGGATTCACTACCCTACTGAAGTGAGTTGAAATGTGTTTCTTACTTTGCATTGTCAATTGGTGTACATAATTTGTAAACATTCATCAACTACGTTTATATTTATTTAATGGGATGTTATAAACCATATATTCTATATAAACAGTAGTAGTGTATATTGACATATCAAACATGTTCATCATAAGTCAAACATCTAATTGATTTAATCTCTAGAAATCTTATAGGGCACTAAAAACTAAAATATTCCTTGAAGAGAATGTGTTGCCATCAAATTGCAGAGAAGCACGCCAGTTGTTGGATGAGTTAGGGATTGAATATAAATAAATTCATTCATGTAAAAATGATTTCATTTTATATAGAGTTGAATATCAAAACAAGGTAGAATGTCATGTATGCAAATAGAACATATATCGTACATATGTACAAGGTCCTATAGTTACAAAAAAGGTTTTACGTCACATGCCAATTATACTTAGAATTCAACGAATGTTTCGTTGAAATTCACTTGCACAATTGATGGACTGGCATGCAAAGAACAAGAGTAAAGATGGATTCATGCGAATTCCAGCCGACTCCAAAGCAATGAAACACATAAAGGAAAAATGGCCAAGTAAATTCAAAGATGAACCACATAGTATTAGGTTTGGTCTTGCAATTGATGGAGTGTGCCCATTCTCTTTCCTCACCTCAAATTATAGTGTTTGTCCAGTCAGATTGATAGTATAAAATATTCCCCCATTTATGAGTGTTATAAAAGAGCACCTTATGTCGACTCTCATTGTTCCTAGAAAACAACAAGTTAAAAATATGGATGTTTATATTGTGCATTTTATTGATGAGATGCAACTACTATAGAAAGGCATAAGAATGTATGATATATCACATCCTCCATCAAATAATTCCTTCATGTTGTATGGTGTACTATGTTGGACTATTCATGATTTCCCAGGACTTGGTGTTTGTTCTGGTAAGATAAAATATTTACGTATTCACACTCATAATTTATTTTCATCCCAACTTTCATACTTACTTTTATACTATTATTATAATGCTATTAACATTACTTATTGAATTGAAGGGCTTCAAACAAAGGGGATATTTGCATGTCCAAGATGTGCATATCAATTTCAAGGGATGTATTCTAAATATCTACATAAATTTATTTACGCAAACAACAAGGTTTTTCTACCAACAGATCATAAGTTTATAAATCGTCTGAAGAATCAATTTGACAGAAAAGTTGAAAATACAGGCCCTCCCATGATTATGGGTCCGGGTGATAGGCTTAAGAAGTATGAATATGATGAATTGAAAGGTTGGGAGGATTTTTTTGATCGGGGTGATTCAATTGAAGAACCAGAGCAAGTTGTAGTTAATATGCCAAAAGGAATGAAAATGAAATCCATATTTTATATCTCCCTTACTGGAAGGATATATTAATATCTCACCTATTAGATCCTATGCACATCTTCAAAAATGTCCCAAATTCTATATTTCGACATATATCAAGCAAAGAGAAGGACACCTTGTCTTCGAGGAGAGATATTTCTCTTTCACGTACCAAATTTGATAGAAGACATTTGTGGCCAAACAGGGAAAATGAAACATATGCAGAATCTCCATGGATTTTGAAAAACAAAGAGCTAGACCAACTAAAAAATTCATCCGTTCAATAAGGAAACCTACTGGCTATGGGTCATCATTGGATAAAGGTTTTACAGTTAATGGACATATCACAGGATTTAAAACACATGATTTTCATAATTTTCTGAAGGTATTATATATCATCATTTAAGTTTTACTGGTAACATTGATTTAGTACTAAATATATTTTGATATTTTGTTGTTTGAAAAATTACTAATGACCTATGATAAATGTGTTTGATAACATATCATGCACTTGGCAATTAGGGAGGATTCATGTCTTACTGTTGACTTAAGGAATGCCATAAGTCGATTGTCAACATTTACAAGGTATGTGGTATGAAATGTTCATGTGTGAGAGACATAGAGATATTATATTCCATTCTAATTTTTCACTAAAGGTTCATACTAATTTACTATTCTTATAATAGGTGGGTAAACTCCAAGGAAATCCATGAATGTGAAATACCAAAATGGAAGAAGGAAATTGCAGAAATTGTATGTGTATTTGAGAAGGACCTCCCTACAAGTTTCATGGACCTACAAGTCCATTTACTTATACACCTGGTCGATGACATTGAATTAGCAAGTGTCATATCAACGAGGTGAATTTTTTTCTTTGAGAGGTATATGAAAACTATAAAAAGATACATCTGACAAAAGGCACATCCAGAGGGTTGTATGGGTGAAGGGTATGTATTGAATGAAGTATTTTTCTTCCTATGTGAATTCCTTGGTAAGGATTTTGAAGAAGGGCCACGTTTCTGGGATGAATAATGAGCATCAAATATTATTGATGGAGAAAAACCACAATATAATGGTGTTCAAGTAGAAAATAGTAAGTAAATTCATGATCATTAATGTGGTTTATTTCCTTGCAATCTTTAATTTTCTTTGTAATTTATTTGTCAAATTAACTGAATAACATTTGGAGTTTGAAATAAACATGTTGACATGTAATAGGTGTAGACGAAATTCCAATACTCAACAAGTTCATTATGTACCACATGGGATTTATGAAAAAATGGATTGATTTGTATGATAAAAAGAGAGAAGAAGTGTTAGAAACAGGGAGACAATTTAAGAGATCCAAGGCAAGGAACACTCCACTTCCCAATGATCTGCTTGGGGAATGGGGAAAATATTGCACTCTAGAACGGGTTACTGAACAACTTCAAAATCGAATAGAAGATGCATGTATAGATTCAAACATCACAGAAGATGAAATCAACATGTGTAGAGGACGTGAAAGAAAGGTATAGTTGGAATTTTACAAAATGTTGTTTCCTTACAATTTTGACACTATTAACTATTTTAATATTCGTCATAATAGTTCTTTTCACTGAAATACATGGTCTTTCACAGGCGATGAAATATCTTGCATTGTGGGCATATGGACGACATTATCATGTAGAAAGTGTAGATGTAAAGAGATGATCCTTTGATTGTGGCATCATGGTTGATTTCAAACAATCCAGTCAAGAAAGCTCAAAAGATAAGAATACCATTGAAGGAAATCTACAATATGTTGGAAAAATCCAAGAAATTAATGAGTTGGATTACCGCTCTTTTAAATGTTGTATTTTTAAGTGTAGATGGTATGAAGCATTTGAGAGGACACAAAGACATGATACCCATAGTGGATTGTTTTCTATAGATTTCTTGAGGTTCCTACCAAAGGATAAGGAGCCTTATGTTCTACCAATTCATTGTGAGCAAGTATTTCTTTAACTCAAATAAGAAGCAATAATGATCATTAATCTATTGATTCATAGTTTTTTGCGATAATATATGTGTTTATTAATAAATAAAAGTGTTATAAGATATTTCTAATATATGTATGTCGTTCATGTGCAGGTATTTTTCTATGAAGATATTTTGGACCTGAAATGGATATTTGTCATACATTGTGATCCGAGATTAAGGCATGTATTTGACGATGCATTAGTGGATATTGAGAAAAACAATGATGTCCAACAAAATTAGAGAGATGGATTAGAGAACATCGAATAAATTAACATCCGTGATGATGTTGAAGATGGTTATGTTCAGGCACAAGAAGACAACAATCCAGAGTTAGATGATTTTATGGAAGACAACAATATGGATGATATAGAAAATGATGATCCGAATTATACATCTAGTAACAATGTAGATGGTCTACATTCAAATTTCAATGATGATGAAGATGATGCAGATCAAGAAGAGGATGGTGATAATATTAAATACTTGAAAGAACATATGAACATTGACAATGATAAACTGGATGACATTGTTGCAGTCAATAATGTTAATGACCAAGACTTCTAAATTTTCAAAATTATTTGTAATCCAGTTTTTAAAATGACATTGATTCTTATGGCCCAAACTTTCATGAAATTCTTTAGTATTATTTTTGATGATACACATTACTTTTGGAAATATCCTTAAAGTGTTCAATCTTTTCTATGAATTGTTGGCAAAAAAAATTAGGATTACTTATATAAGAGTTAGCATGGTTAGTGGTAATTTATTGGAAATTGTTAAAAAATATAATTAAATATATCATATATGTAAATCAATGTAAATTCAGACAATTAGGCTAATTAATGTATCCAAAGTTTATTCATTAATTTATATTTTAAAACAAATTGAAATATTTCACTAAGCCTATGCTGATGCAAATGTGGATGATGTCAAAGATTATGTGGGGACATAAATATACATCCTTAAGTCTCAAAACCCTCCCATATCGTCAAGGCATGTGTCTAATCTAACCATGTCAAATTTCGATGCATCCAGGCACATATTGAAGAAATTTCAACGTTGGCCCCATTCACTGCTCACTATGTGGGGTCGGTGCACGACATTTATGATGGGTGTATTGGAAGTTCCATGTCAAATTTCAAGATAGTTATGACAACGGTTCTATAGAAGGGGATGGCGAACATTGAAAATGAGACGTTTATGATGAACGTTGATGTAGATGTGGAATTCTGAAACCCTCCTTGAGTCTTGAAAATCCTCCCATACTGTCAAGGCATGTGTCTAGTCTAACCATGCCAAATTTTGACACATACAAGAACAATTTGAAGAAATTTCAATGTTGGCCCCATTCAATTCTCACTGTCCGAGGTCGATGTAAGATGACATTTGTGATGGGTACATTGGAAGTGCCATGACATTTCAAGAGAGTTCTGACAAAGATTCTATAGATGGAAATGACAAATGATGACAATGAGATCACATCCATTATATTGAACGTTGATGCAAACATGGAGGATCTCAGATATTATGCAGGGACATCAAACATTCTTAAGTCTTGAAACCCTCCCATACTATCAAGGCATGTGTCTAATCTAACCATGTCGAATTTTGATGCATATAGGCACAGATTGAAAAAAATTCAACATTTCCCCCTACACTCACTGCTCACTGTGTGGGTTCAGTGGAAGAAATTTGTGATGGGTGTATTGGAAGTTCCATGTCAAATTTCAAGATAGTTCCGACAACGATTCCATAGAAGGGAATGATGAATGATGACAATAAGACGTGCATGATGAATGCTGATGAAAATGTGGATGATCTCAAAGATTATGTGGGGACATCAATATACATCCTTGAGTCTTGAAACCCTCCCATACCGTCAAGTCATGTGTCTAGTCTAACCATGTCAAATTTTGACGCATACAGACACATATTGAAGAAATTTCAATGTTGGCCCCATTCACTTCTCACTATGCGGGTTCAGTGCATGAAATTTGTGGCAGGTGAATTGGAAGTTCCATGACATTGCAAGAGAGTTCCAACAAAGATTATACAGATGGAAACAATGAATGATGACAATGAGACATCCATTATGAACATTGATGCAAAAATGGACGATCTCAAAGATTATATGGGGACATCATACATCCTTGAGTCTTGAAACCCTCCCATACTATCAAGGCATATGTCTAGTCTAACCATGTCAATTTTTGATGCATATAGGAACATATTGAAGAAATTTCAATGTTGGCCCCATTCACTGATCATTATAATAATAATAATAATAATAATAATAATCTATTTTTAAGGTCACGACCATACCAAACACCAAATTGGTGTATGAGACCCCCTTGTTTGTGGGAAAAGGGACCCCCCTCCAACCAACAATTTGATTGGTAAATTCTACGGATGTATACATACCCCTACCCCCCTCTGGATTTGAACTTGTGAGCTCTTAGGAGGAAACACATGTTCTTAACCATTAGGCCCACTCAGTGGTGGATGACTTAGAAGTTCAATGAAATTTCAAGAGAGTTCCAACAAATATTCTACATATGGAAATGATGAATGATGAAAATGAGACATCCATTATGAAAGTTGATGCAAACATGGATGATCTCAAAGATTATGTGGGGACATTAGAAATCCTTAAGTCTTGAAAACCTCCCATACTGTCAAGGCACGTGTCTAGTCTAACCATGTCGAATTTTGATGCATACATGCACAGTTTGAATAAATTTCAATGTTGGCCCCATTCACTGCTCACTGTGCAAGGTCGATACAAAATGAGAGTAGTGATGGGTGCATTGGAAGTGCCATGACATTTCAAGAGAGTTATGAAAAATATTATATAGATGGAAATAACAAATGATGACAATGAGACATCCATTATATTGAACATTGATGCAAATATAGACGTCGATCTCAAATATTAAGCAGGGACATCAAACATCCTTAAGTCTTGAAACCCTCCCATACAATCAAGGCAACTATCTAGTCTAACCATGTTAAATTTCAATGCATACAGGAACAGATTGAAAAAATTTCAATGTTGGCCCATTCACTGCTCACTGTGCAGGTTCAGTGGAAGAAATTTGTGATGGGTGTATTGGAAGTTCCATGTCAAATTTCATGATAGTTCTGACAACGATTCTATAGAAGGGAATGACGAATGATGACAATGAGACATGCATGATGAACGTTGATGCGAATGCAGACGATATCAAATATTATGTGGGGACATCAGACATCCTTGAGTCATGAAACCCTTCCATATTGTCAAGGCACGTGTCTAGTCTAACCATGTCAAATTTCAATGCATACAAGTACATATTGAATAAATTTCAATGTTGTCCCCATTGACTGCTCACTATGTGGGGTCGGTGTATGAAATTTTTGTTGGGTGATTTGGAAGTTCCATGACATTTCAAGAGAGTTCCAATAAATATTCTACATATGGAAATGACAAATGATGACAATGAGATGTTCATTATGAATGTTGATGAAAGCATGGACGATCTCAAATATTATGTGGGGACATCATACATCCTTGAGTCTTGAAACCCTCCCATACCATAAACGCATGTGTCTAGTCTAACCATGTCAAATTTTGATGCATAGAGGCAAAAACTGAAGAAATTTCAACATTGGCCCCATTCACTAGTCATTGTGAGGGGTCGGTGGAAGACAATATTTGTGATGGGTGTATTGGAAGTTCCATGGAATTTCAAGAGATGAGTTCCACAAAGATTCTACATATGGAAATGATATATTATGAAAATGAGACGTGGACGATCCCAATGATTATGTGTAGGGTCAATGGATGTCATTAATCCCTTGACCATATATAATCCCTAATCAATTAACCATTAAAATAACTAACCCCTAAGCCCCAAATCCAATAGTCGTTGACCCTTAATCCCTTAAATTGTAACCCTCAATCCCTTAAAAGTCTAACCCCTAATCCCTTAATCCCTAGACCTCAAACCCCTAAATAACCTAATCCCCAAAGCCCCTATCCACTTAACTCCAAAAAACTCAACAAAATTATTATTTAGGCACATTAGGAGTTAAATTGGAAGCAAAAATAGAAGCTAAAAAGGAAGCTAATTTGGAAGCTAAAATAGAAGCTAAACTGGGAGCTAAAATGGAAGCTAAACTGGGAGCTAAACTAGGAGCTAAACTCGGAGCTAAACTGAGCACTAACTGGGGTGCCAAAAAGGGCGCTAAACTAGGCGCTAATAGTGCCTAGTTTAGTGCCCACTTTTGTTTCTCAGCGCAAATAGCTCCATAAATAGTTCCCTCCCAATAAATAGCGTCGAATTTAGAAAAAAAGTGGATAAAAATACATTAAAACATCTAGTGGAAGAAAAAAAGGGAGCTAATCATAGGGATTTTTTGTAGTGGAGAAGAGATGTGATGGCTATGATAATTCAAAAGAATATGATTATGTTTACAATGAGTCTCTAGAGACATTTTTTAACGTAAATAAAATCCAAAACCCTAACCCTGGAAGATGAAATGCCAGAAGGTTTGCGAGCCCCAATGGGGGTAGTTGGAACATCAACTTCCCAAGGGCGTAACTTTTGCATACGATCTTTGTTTGGGGAATTCTATACCTCGTCGGAAAGGTATATCCCAGGAATACATATTCCATTCGGCCTAGAACATGCATTCAATTATCATTTGGGTGTTTTCATGCCCAAAAACATCTTTTAGGGCCTCGAAACAACCCCAAATGTTCAGGACCCGAAAAACCGTAGAAAAGATGTCAAGGTGGAAACCCATGTTTTGACCTAGTGGAATAGGTGGGTAGCCACCAATTTCCTCCTGGATCAGTACACCAATGTGAACATTGAGAAAAACTCCAAGATAGATAAGAGAGATGAGTTACATAATAAATCCTTAAAGAATAGGATAACCTCTTCCAAATACCCAAATACATTCATATATCCAAATCCATTCCTCTCAATAATGACTACATGATCTCTATATATACCTATTCACACAGTGTACTTGCATCCCTTTTATTATTAGTCCAACCAATGTTACATATACATTTAACCCCATATATCCCCCCATTTGGGTCATTTCATATACATTTAACCCCATCTATTCCCCCCTTGGGGTCATACTGTAACTTCTTAAGAAGCTTGGGGTTACGAATATCTCATTGTTTTCCTTTAAATTAGTAGATGCATCATTTATGTACTCTTTTCCTTCAAATTATTATATGAAATTGTCTCTATAGTGAAACATTGTATATTAATTATAATTGTATATTAGGTGAATTTTTGTACTATTAGGAATTTGTAAACAACACATATCAACGCAACACAATCTTGTTACTATTATTTGAAGTGGGAAGTTAAACAACAAATGAAAGGGTAGGTCAATGGGAGAAGATATGGTATGAATCAGAGTGTTTAAAGGTTATGAAAGATCCCATGATAACATTTTTAAGTTTGTTCGGTGTTTTCTTGAACCTTTTGTTTTGAAAGCTTGAGAAATATAGGTTGGTTAATTTTTCACTTTAAACATGGGGCCTTGTATTTTCCATTCCTCATATTTGATGTTTTAGCTGAAAGAATTTCATTCTTCAATATCATTTATTTATGATAATATTCCCCTCCTAATGGATAGTTATGATGGCTTTCATTTCCAACAAGATCTCAACTTATCTACAATGGGATCGATTAGTAAACAATTTATCATTCATAGTTGCATATTAAGCTAGATGTGGATAGATGGAAATGAATGGTGAGTTTGGGTTCTTCATTTATCCCAATTATAAGGAATAATCAAATGCCCCTATCATCTATTGCATGATTAGCGTCCTTGAATTCCAACAAGGAAGTAATTGTGTTTTAGAAGTTGTGTGAATATTGGGAGTCATGAGTAAATGATGATTGATTAGTCTCTTATCACCATGTTTATTTTTGTTCATATAGAGAGGGATCACTTTGTACTTCACTTTAATATAGTTAAAGTGAGCATTAATATGATGTTCCTCATTGCGAAAACAACAACTAAAGTAATAGGGGAATCCGAATAAATTTCAATCTTATTTTAATACATACTATTGATCAATCTATTCCCCAACATTATTTATCGATATTGCTAATGTACTTTCTTCATTTAAGGCTTCACCTAATTTCATTGAGCTATGAATTCCCTTTCTTTTCATTCATTGGAATGATTCATGAAACACTTATGCTCAAGGTTTTTATCATCCACATCTTATTCGACTGTGTTGACATATTAACCATGCTAAAGGTTGAAATTTCTCTTCACCCCATAAAAGCATTGTATTTGACGCGTAGACTCTATCTAAAAACTAAATTGAGGAAAAATATAAAAATGAATAAAAAATAGAGCCATTTATTTGTTTTCATTGGTATTACATTATAATAGTTATAAGAACAATTTTTTCTTCGTCCATATTTTTTGGGGTTCTTAGGTTCTGTATATTTTGGGTGTTTTTTTAATATATGAAATCAACCTCTTCAACCACATGTTCTATTTCTGTTTGGTTTGGATATATAACCAAAGCTGCAAACATCGTCTCTCCTATGAACACAAATAGAGAATAGTCAAACAAACTAATGAATAGAAATAGAGTCACAGTAAGATGCCTTCATTTTTAAAGGAATGTGTATTAAGGAATAAGTAATCAAGGCTAAAATGCATGGTATAAATATTGCAAATATATTTAAGTCATTTTATGATAAAGTATCCAACTTCAAAATTTTGAATTCTAAAAAATGAAAAAGAAACAAGAACTTATATATTTCATGTTATACATAGAGACAATGATGACATTTATTTAATCCCCATAAAATATCGGGGACACCAAATAAAACAATTTGGTTATAGATGAGGCATAGAGATTTGAATGAATTTTAATTTTGAAACTTACTTTTTCAATAACAAGTCACAACCTTTGTCCTCCACATCGGCTAGCTCAACTTGAACTAAACTATGGAGATACAAATTTAGAGAAAAATAAATTCTCCATTAGCATACAACAATATATTGTGGAAAATCTTCATGTTGCACGATATTCATCCTCCAAATATGGAAGCAGGTCAATATTTCTTGGCCAATTTGTATTATAACATTAAAGGATAGAGAGATAGTCTGAGGGAATCTATAGTAGAGAAGTAGATTCTATTCGTAGAGTTGTGAAAGCTAAGGGGAAAGAGAGGTTGGTCGAGTGGGATTTTTATGAATAGGAAATTCCTAACATGTTATTATCCTATATAGAATACGTGAGAGTTCGGCTGAGCGAAAAAGACTAGAGCCATAACTAGTAATTTTTCCCTCATTGTTCCATTTCCTAGCACATACATCATATATATGCAAGGTGGTGCCTATGGCATGAAGGAAAACCATTCCTATGAATTTGTTTTTCTAAGTGCATCCAAAAATTAAAATAAGTAGTTTGGTTTTCATTATTTAGATGTTAACAATTAATTCTTTTGGACTTGTTTTGTTGTTCTTATGTTTGTATTGTTCTTATGTTTGTGTTGATGATTAATACTTGTGGGTATTGTAATTATTATCGCACAAGTTGTAGTTTGGGAAAAACCCAACCCAAACCACAATACAGTGACAACTAGGAGAATACCTACCCAGTGTCACCTTAGATACGTATTCCCGTCACTTTAGAGGTGAAGATATCACCTCAAGGGGGGGAATACCGGGTGACCCTAGGGGGGAATGAGACAAAAGGTGAGAGTATGGAAGTGTATCCCCTATAGGTCAAGATACTAAGTGAGAAAAGGCTTGAAAAAGAGTCTTGGTGGTGGACAATGGTTTCCAAGAAGTATGAGTACCTGCAAAGGGTGATTGTACCTTCCCGAGACACAAGAAAATCCAAGTATGCATGTAATATATCAAGTGGACAAGAAAGTTAATATTGTTTTCCCTAATTTCAGAAGTAATATATATATATATATATATCAGAAATAAATAATTAGTAAATCTTCTAAACAAATTCTATAAGTTTATCAAATGATGCAAGAGATAAGCTAGCTAAACACTAGTATAACTCTAGCAAATAAACACAAGAATTTAGAAATGGAACAAGGTTGTGATAAAAAGATACTGCACTGATAATATTAAGCTTTATGGCTGTTGCAAACAATTTTTTACAGAAGAAACATCAGCCACCAAAATTTGGAAGCAATCCACCCAAAAACTGCACTAGGACTAGTAGGTTATAGGGGGAAAAGTTTAGCAACTTTTGGCGGTTGGTTTGTGAGTTATTAAGAGATTTTATTTAGTTTTTATTCATCCCTAATGGATGTAGGTTAAATGTTAAAATATCTCAAAGAATACCAAGATAACTAAGACTTCTTAGAGGGTTTAGCAACCTCAAGGCATCCACAAAAGATTCCAACTTAAACAAGATTGATATCTCACTAAAACACATTTACCAATGCAAGCAATTTTATTTCTCCAATGCAAAATTTCAGATTATATCCTTTATAATAGGGTGAATGGATTCTTTAAAAGACAAGTTGGATCAAAAATATCTCTAGGGCTGTAAATCCTCTTACTTCATAGGATATGTCAATCAAATTACGGTAAATCTATGAGGGTATACACACTTGTATTTCTCCTAGAAACCCTTGTCCAAGAATGACGTATAAACTTTAGAAAATGAGATGAATCTTAATGGAGGGTGTATGCAACATACTCCTCCTAGGGTTTCAACCTACAATAGCCAAGAACAAGGAAGAAAAAACTAAGAAATGCAGATTTTTCCTTACCAATTCCAAGAAAGAGAGATCAAACCCTAGTTCACCAAGTATTTACCATTCAAGAGAATGTAAAGAAGCCTCCAAGAGGTGTGCACCACACTAGCTCATCCAATCACTAGGAGACAACACCAAAAATCATTTTCACAAGAGAGAGATACCAAAATTCTCAAGTAGGGCGTAAATTTCAGCCACTAGTCTTCTCACAATGGGAGAATTATGATCAAAATGAAATAGAATTGATCTTTATTTATACAAAATGTTGTAAAACATGTTTTTCCACAAAAATTAGGGTAAAATACAAGATAAGGGATCCAAAAACCTAATCTTTCCCCTTTACAAAATAAATTATTTTTTCATACTTTGCACATAAAAGAAACTTTAGAAACATGACGTCACCCCTCTTTGGGCAATGTTTTGGAACTTTTGGTCAAGTCATTGAGTTGGAAATGGGTGAGATATACCTCCAAAGGCCAAGTGTCTTCGATCCAAGCCTATCATCCATGATCCATGGGTTCCTTCCTTCTAAAAGTGCCAAGTTTCATCAATCACCACCAAAACCTAACCCTAAGTGACGTCAAATCCCCAAAAGGTGACGTTTTGGCCTTCTTAGGCAAGTCGTTTGGGTGGTAGGGGCTAGGTGAGGTTCTCCATGGTTTCTTATAGGCTTCCAAATAAAAATATTTATTATTTTACATATGGGCCCTGTTATCCAACCCACAGGATTCAAGCCCCATGGAAGCCCAAGCTAGGCTTGTTCCTCCAATACTGTCCACCAGATAAGGTCCTGAAAAAAATTGAATAATCCATCCAAGGATCTCAAGTCAAATGCAACATGATGAGTAAATCAAATCATTAAAATATCCATTTAAGAATGTGCATCAAAAACTTCCTTATCAAAATAAACAAGTGCTTAAAGACCCTATACAATTTTCCAAATTTAGGTATGGGAGGGTTAACAAAATGACCTATTGGGTGAATCATCCCCTAAGTGAAGGAATGTATCCCAGGTGAAACCCATCTCTAATACATGTGGAGTAAATGACATGGATGGGGCCAAGAATTTTGGGAATGGGGTTCATGACATATAAGGGATCTTAATATCTAATTTATGGGTGCCTTTGTAGAGGGTGAACTACACCTTTGTTTTCAATGCGTCCTTTTTCCAAGCCCATTTATTTCCATTAGTTAATTAGAGTCCAAACACTGGGTAATACGCAAGATTGAATATATTAGATTGGGGGGTAGTACCAAAGTGTCACTTGAAGGGATAAGAACACATAGTTCTATCAGGGTATAGTGTAATATCCCTAGGTAGAACGCCAGTTGTAATCATGAATTGTAAACATGTTTGGTTAGGCTGGTGAGTCGAGTTATAATAAGCTAGGAGGCTTATGTGATGATTAGGCTAGAGATCCTAGGATGCTAAGGCTAGGAGTTTGTTTTGTATATGTAATTATGCAAATCATTAATAAAAATTACATATCCCTACATGTAGACCGACCATAAAGAAAGAGTTAAGGGGGACTAAGCTCCACTAGGTAGGGCAAGGGAGGGGGATAAGTGTTTAGGCCTAGGGGCTAAGCTAGAGGGATTACCTCTAAGGGAATACTATTTTATTATTATTTCCCAAAGGTTATGGTTGACATAAGCCGTGTTGTCCTAAGTTACTGGGAAAAAGGGGAACGAGTGCTAAGTGGAACTCATGTGGCTTCATGAAGAAATGTGTCAACCTGGGAGCATGTAGTTTATAGCTGGGAAAGCCATCTCATTGGGGATTCACTTCCCATTATGGAATTGCTTCCGATATTTACATTTGGACTAGTTTGGAGTTTCCTTATGACCCTTAAGAATCTCTGGAAGTCTATCACCCTTCCCGATTGACCAGGGATTCATGCATTGAACCAGTTCTTCATCATCATCGTCTCTATATATAGTACGCACCTTTGGAATCCTGAAATCATACTTGATTTATCCTGTGTGTCTTCTGTGAAGCCTGATGCATTTGTATTCACCTAATCCATGCCATGTCTTAGCATTTGGTTGTTGCCACTTTCAGTGTCCATACCCATTTTCTGTTGTTGACATCACCTGTGTCCATTTGACATAAGAGATGATTTGAAGAAGCATGTTGTCAGGCCTGTGAGAACCTCTCCTAGGTGAGAGAGTTTGTTGGGAAGTGAGTTCTCCTAGAAGGGACTCCCGTAGCAGCTACAATACTTAGAGACTTCTAGTCCAGCCTGTTGCTGAAGCCCAAGGTAAGGGAGGTGTAGTAGTTGATGGACTTGTATTAGTGAAGGTGTACCCTCCTAGGGTGGATTAGGCGTGTGGGGAATGAGGGTCTGTGGGTTGTGGGCATAAGTGGATCCTGGAATAAAAGATCCCTCCTGTTGTTCTGTGCAACATCCTTGTTGTCCTTGCCAAGCCTAGGAATTCCCTTGCCTAGTGGAGTTTAGTCCCATCTCAGGGGTGACCCACTCTTGAGCATGATGAGCAGTGTGGTCTATGGCTGGGAGGTTCGTGGAAGGTCTGCATGCAGTTGGTGGTCTCCTATTAAAAGACAAGTACCACTTTTATGTTCATTTACATGCTGTGTAAATGTACATGTGTTATAATTGATGGATATTTCCTATATATGTTGTTATATTATGGGTTTTTCCTGTGAGTACTGCATGTATGATTTTATTGTTATTTCCGCATTAATCTATGTATGAACAGAATATGTTGTATGTTTATGTTTATATTTATGTTCATATGCTAATTGTTGTTTCTATGAGTAGCATGGCTCGACCTGGGTGGCAGGGGGTGTAAAAAAATGGTATTAGAGATAAGTGAAGTGTCCGAGTAGTGGAATTTTCTAGCCTGTTGGTGGATAGGTACGTTACCGAATGGTATTAGAGCAGAGAAAAACAATGATTTAGTCGTTAGGTAGCGCTACCCAGCAGGGGCTGGTGGTTGGGGATGTTACAAAATGGTATCAAAGCCATGGTTTTGACACTGAGCCTGGATGGGCCATGTTAGTGGTTAATGAGACAAATATTTCAGAGTGAATTGTTGTTGAAAGGGAAAAAATTCAAGGTTCAGAGCGTCCCTGGGTGCAAGGAGTGCATCAACATAGTGTTTGAATCAAAAATATCGAGAGAAATAGAGTGAGTTTTCTCGTGAAGGGATGCAAAGATCTGTTGCGAGGAGTGCACAGATCCAAAAGTCGACTAAGTGTCGAAGCAACCCTATAAGAAGAAAGGGGTTCGAGAAATGAAGCTCAGGAGAGATAGAGGGAAGAAATATTCAAAGGGGGAGAAACTCTCAAGGTTAATGAGTTAACGACTAGGATTTATTCAAGAGGAAACAAAGTCACCCCAGACCATCATATCTGGAAAAGTTGCGAGGCAGTTAACTGTGAGTTCCTTTGGAAATCCATGAAGTAATGAATTCTGTCTATGCTGTCGATATGAGAGAGAGGATACATGGCGGAAATCCGTGGACTTCGAGTGAAATCACTTCGGGAGAAAATGAGTGTGGAGAGGTTGAAACTTCCAAAGCTCGAAGAGATGAAGCAGTGAGTCATGATGATGTCACCTGGAGGTGATGTGGACCTCTCCTACACCTGCCACGTTTCCCCACTTGGAATGTTGTCAACTATACTATGTGGGCCCTGAGGTTACATAACATAGTTAAAGGTCAGTGGGCCCACATTGGTGTTGATCACGATACATCAAGATCGACAACGAGGAGGCATTGCAGGGAACCAAGTTGCATGGGAGTTAATTCCCCAAGGCGGTTCCACTATCCAAACCATGTTTTCACCAAGGGGTTACGTGTCAGCATCAGAAGAATTGCAGGGCGAAAGACGGGTTACTCCAAACCGCCAATGCGTGCCCCCGCAAACTGAAATGCATTAAGTGATGTGACATGATAGTGCTCGAACATTGAAACCCTGATCTAGCGGATGCATGGTGATAGGAGAATAACGCCAAAGGAAGGTTACTCTGAAGGAAAACAGAATGGGTGGGCCACAAACCCCTCGAAGCTCAAAGTGTCGAAAGATTGACAATCATTGATCTGTTGAAGGACACACGACAAGTGGGGGTTACTCCGGAAGATCAACATCCTAGAGAGAAAGGAGTTAATAACTTTCAAAGCCGGACTTCTAAAATTCGAAGACTCAAAGTCCCGAATAAGCACCTATCCAATAACATTGGGTCACAACCCGTGGACACATGCAATTGAGGGATGGAGAAAAAGGGCTAGTGGCTGAAAACTATGTTAAAGAAGGGAAAAGGGGTTAGGAAGTAAGCCATGAGTTTCATCTGGTTTGAACATACATCAAAAGAGGTGTTGAAGACCTGGGAACTTTATGATAGGGTCCAGTAAAGATCTAAGAGACATTATCTTAGAGAAAAGAGATCGTTGCATAAGAAGTGCATCAAAGAAGAAGCACACGTTTTAAAGGATCATAGCTTTATGTTCAAGGCTCAGAATTGAGAAAGGAATCCATTAATGGGAAGGTCTCGGAAAGAGGATTCCAGATGTAAGGGTTACTTAAAAAAAAAAAAAGTGCTAGAGATGTCTTCAGATAGAAAAATGAAGGAAGAAGGACAGGGAAAAATTATTTATTCCACCTCGAAGATTTTTTAGAAGTCGTTGATTAGATGTTGGATTTGATAAGCAACATGGAAACCCCAAATGGAATTCTTGTTTGGGGAAGATAGTCCAGGTGAAAATATTTGCACATCCGATGTGAAAGCTAGGTGGAGAAATCCATCTGTGATACATGATAATGCATGAACCAAAAGTTCATATGGAGATGCAAAGAATCAGAATAAGGAAGGAATGATTTATGGAATATGAAAGAGTTTGGAGATAATATGTGACATCTCCAAGGATCATCCCTGCAGATTGGAGATAACACCTCCATTATTACTATCAGAATGTGCAGTGGAAGCATGGCATGAAGGTCATCAAATATGGTATGACAAAAGTTGAATATGTATGTTAGAAGTATATATCAAATTGCTTCAAGAAATAAGTTGGTGTTAACTATCCAAGGTTACTCAGAGAACATGACTGTAAATATAACTGGGTCATGAAGGAATTGGATCATAGGGATCCAAGTAATAGGGGAATGCTGAAAATTAATATCAACATAATATGTGGTGGCAAGTATGCAAGGCAGACAATGAAAAAAAAATAAACTCATGGATGGAGTCAAGTCCATGAATATCCTAAGATAATAAAAGAAGAAATCTTGAGATAGATATCAAGCTAATAGGAATTCATGTCAACACTCCAAGAAGGAAATATAGAATAGTAGAGGATTGTTGATGCACTCCAAAGTGAAGGTATTTCCATAAGAGTATGGAGATATCAAGTCAAGAATAATTTAAAAGTGAAGTGACTTCTAAAGAGAAATCAATAAGGAACCAGGAAGAAGAAAACAATTCTATGCATGGTTTTGAATGTAGAGGAGATGGTGCCTAAAAATAATCCATCTTAAGTAACATAGAGCCATGAGTGACAACCCAAAAGGTTGGAGGTATCACCTGAATCTATGATGGTAAGGTAAAAGAATGACTTTCATTTGATTCTATGCAATTGGAAAAAGGGGCATATGTGCATCCTTACAGTATGCTAGAGATTGTATAGGTAAGTCAAGTTTGAAGCTAGTTGGGATAGATGGATCTAGAAAACAAATAAAAGTTGAAGGTTAATGTCAGCATTAGTAATTGGATGGAAATGAAAAGGAAGCCAAGAGTGATTTGGATAGAAAGTGCTTAAGACAAAAATAGTCATGTACAATGACTACAATGAGAGCACAAGAAGATTCATGAATCTGAGAAGAGTTGAAGACTTCTGGTATCAACAAGGAAAAGTTGCACATGGAAAAGAAGTTGCTGAAATTGTAGTAGCGCTGCAACAATTGAATTAGGGTTGGTTGAACAACCATAAGAAGAAAAATAATTCTTTCATGTTGCAAGTGTTGTTGGTGATGTTGCTACATATGGAAGGAAGAAACAAAAACTTGAAGGTTGGTTGGGTTTGATAAAAGAAAAATGAAATATTCTACTGCCATCATCCATACAGGTAACATCAAATTTACTGATGAAAGTCATGTAGGTATGAGTGTTTATTACTCTTATTGCATAATTGCTGAAGGGAATTTAGGTAATAATTTCCTTAGCCAGAGTTATTTTATAAAATCACATGATTATATTATTTGAATGAATACCGTTGGATGTGGTAAAGGTTGGAGGCCTGTATTAATTCAAATCTTTTTATCATTTGAATGCACACACTGACATAGTATAATGTCATTTTAATTTGGTTATGGGGTGATAACCAAAGAATTAAAAGATAATAACTTGTTATAGGAATGAATGCCAGTAAGCTAGTCATGTATGAGACCAGGACATGGTTGGATATGTCAAGGTATGGATATGGAAAGGTTATGAGCCTCACAGGTACTAAAAGCTTCCTACCTTTAAATAAAACTTGGACTGCAACCTTTTTGTTAACACTAATTAATACCACATAACTATATTTTTGGTGTAGTGTTCCAGTCAAAAAGGAAGGCATCCAATTAATTGGGAAGACAATAGTAAGTGTGTGGAGAATGTGTCAACACATTGGCCAGAATTCCAACTTATGGATGGTGAGATACATGACTGAGATAAAGAGCATTATGTAATTCAATGCAAGGTGCACTCAATAAGTATGCATTGAGAATTTCACTCATGCATAGTAAGTGATAGAATTGTATACTAAATGCAATGGTTGAATGTGTTTTGTAAGTACATGCATATATATTATTGCATGGAAATAATTGTTACTAACAGTTGAGATGTTGTTAACTCATGAAGTAGAGGACATTTCAAGGAGGTGTTAGACATTGCAACAGGAAAGTTGCAAGTCAAGTAGTCACATAAGCATTGACTACAAGAAATTTTCTTGTTCAGAAAAATAAGTAATGAACTTAAAGATATTACTGTGAACATGCATATGCATAGAATGACGAGTCATTCTATTTTATTAAATTGTTGGGTAATTGTGATTGAATTTCTAGGTGCAAGCAATTCTAAGATCACCGCATAAGTTTTTTTACATATTGCAATTGAATTATGATGTACATGAAATACTGACAATTTGTTAGTTGTATGCAAGATGAAGCATTGCAGGAAAAATGGTATGCAGTTTGGTGCCCGTGGAAAACCATAAGGATAGATGCATTCATAATATGATAACAACCAACAAGAATTATGAAATATAATTTCATGTTTTGGGGGAAAAGTTGAATTCCCTTTTGAACTAAGTTTGAGTTCCTAAATGAATTATTTTATGTTCTCTCATGATAACTTCATGTGGGTGATGCATATGAGATGATGTTGATTAAAGTTAGAATGTTGAATACAAAGATTAGTTCGGAGAATATGTTGATTGGAAATCTCTGAGGGAAGTTGGAACTCTGGGAGCCATGGTGCTCTGAGACTTCCTGATCCGGCTTGTTGATGAAGCTCAAGGAAATGGAGGTGTAGCAGTCGATGGATTGTGTGACAGAGAAGGTGTACACTCGTGGGGTGGGACAGGCATGTGGGGAATGAGAGACCATTGGTTGGAGTGCTGCTGAGGTTTGATACCTTGGCCTAGACCATGTTGATATGGATTTTGGACCGTGACTATCTTGGGAAGCCATTGCTCCAATGGATTCATAGCCTTTCTCAAGGGTGGAAGGTCTTATCAATAAAAATATAAGTATCAATTCTCTATTCATTATATGTTGTATATATTGTATACAGGTTATAATATTATTAGAATTTTCTGTAAACACACACACACACACACAAACACATATGTTCTAATTTTGCTTCCGAATGAATATGTGTAGGAGCAGAGTGTTTGTGTTTGTGGAGCCATAGCCCCACTGAGCTTTTATCAATAGTGAGATATAAGGATGGGTGGAACATCGTGGATATACAACCAGCCGATGGTTTCAATGAGGTTTAATTGAAGCATGTAAAAAGAAACAATGAGTTGAATGCTTTCCTAAAGCAACTCTATGGAATAGAGAAATTGAGTTTCAACTGCAGTATGAACACCAGAATTGGTGCTTGAAAGTAGAGCACCAGGTGGATAATAGGCTTCCAATAGCTAAAGCTTGGATGTTTTTGAATAATTTTGAATTGTATATGTAATAAACAAGTTGCATTGAGGACAGTGCAAAAATAAGGGGAGGGGATTGTAATATCCCTAGGCAGAACCCCAGTTGTAATTATGAATTGTAAACATATTTAGTTAGGCTGGTAAGCCGAGTTATAATAAGGTAGGAGGCTTCTGTGATTATTTGGCAAGAGAGCCTAGGATGCTAAGGCCAGGAGCCTATTTTGTATATGTAATTATGCAAATCATTAATAAAAATTACACATCGCTACGTGTAGACTGACCATGAAGAAATAGTTAAGGGGGATGCTCAACTAGGTAGGGTAAGGGAGGGGGCTAAGTGTCTAGGCCTAGGGGCTAAGCTAGAGGGCTTACCTTTAAGGGAATAATATTTTATTATTATTTACCAAAGGCTATGGTTGACATAAGCTGTGTTTTCCTAAGTTCTTGGGAAAAAGGGGAACGAGTGCTAAGTGGAACTCATGCAGCTTCAGGAATACATGTTTCAACCTGGGCACATGCATTTTATAGCTGGGAAAGCCAACTCGTTGGGGATTCATTTTCAATTCTGGAGTTTCTTCCCATCCTTTCATCTGGACCATTTTAGAATTTCTCGATGGCCCTTACGACTCTCTGGAAGTCTTTCACCCTTCCCGATTGACCATGGATTCATGCATTGAACCAATTCTTCATCATCATCACCTATGTATCTATTACACACCTTTGGAATCTTGAAATCGTACTTGAGTTATCCCATGTGTCTCCTATGAATCTAGATACATTTTTATTCACCCGAGTCGTGTCGTGTCTTAGCATTTGGATGTTGCCACTTTCAGTGCCCATACCCATTTTCTGTTGTTGATATCAACTGTGTCCATTTGACATAAGAGCTGATTTGAAGAAGAAGGTTTTTCAGGCCTGTGAGAAACTCTCCCATGTGAGAGAGTTTGTTGGGAAGTGAGCTCTCCTGGAAGGGAGTCCATAGCAGCTACAATACTCTGAGACTTCTGGTCCAAACTATTTCTAAAGCCCAAGGTAAGGGAGGTGTAGTAGCCAATGGACTTGTATTAGTGAAGGTGTACCCTCCTGGGGTGGAGCATGCATGTGGGGAATGAGGGTTTGTGGGTTGTGGGCGTAAGTGGCTCTTGGGATAAAAGATCCTTCCTATTTTTCTATGCAACTTCCTTTTTTTCCTTGCCAAGCCTAGGAATTCCCTTTCCCGGTGGAGTTTATTCCCATCTCGGGGGTGACCCACTGCTGATCATGATGAGCAGTGTGGTCTATGGCTAAGATGTTCATGGAAGATCTGGATGCAGTTGGTGGTCTCCTATTAAAATATAAGTACCACTTTTATGTTCATTTACATGTTGTGTATATGTACATGTGCTATAATTGATGGATATTGCCTGTATATGTTGTTATATTATGGGTTTTTCCTGTGAGTACTACATGTATGATTTTATTTTTGTTTCCACATTAATCTATGTATGAAAAGAATATGGTGTATGTTGTATGTTTATATTTATGTGCATATGATAATTTTTGTTTCTATGAGTAGCATGGCCCGACCTGGGTGGCCAAGGGTGTGACAAAATGGTATCAGAGCTAAGTGAAGTGTCTGAGTAGTGGCGTTTCTCGGTTTGTTGGTGTCTGGGGACATTACAAAATGGTATCAGAGAAGAGTAAAATAATTATTTAATCATTAGGTAGCACTACCTGATAGGGGTTGGTGTCCAATGAGGTTACATATAGTCTAGCTTGTAACACACTTTATGTAAATCCCTCAATCAAGTGGGAAATTTATATTATGTGTTTTCTTTTGCAAGTCTTTGATTTTTTAGGAAAAGTGTTTCATTTATCTCAAGACCTATTTGGGAGAGCATATGAAAGGTTCATAATTAGGATTTTATCTTTTTCCAGTTATCTCCCCTCTAGGCCTTCATCCCTTTCTTCCCATGAAATGAGGTACAATCCCTTCTTTCCTCAGTACATCTGAAATCCCAAAAGATAAGGAGGTGAGGGGATGAAGTGTGGAAAGTGACCAATATGGTCGGGAATGGCACAATGAATTGTCAATGGGAGCCCCTAAAATAAAACCTATTCCTAAGGGTGACCACTGACTAGGGAACAATGTCAACCACCAAGGTGAAATAGGAGAAAGAGCATAATGTCCAAGAAGACGTTACATAATAAAAAGCAGTTTTAAATGAAAAAAAATCAAATGGCTAAAATATTGAAATGAAACTCACCATAATACTTGGATTGTAACTCATGAAGAAATACCCAATGTCTTCTGGAAGCAAGCTAGTGTGGTGGATACCTTCACTATGAACCTTGAACCTGTGGTGGTGAATCATGATTCTATCTGTGCAAGTGGACACTACTGGTCAAAATGTCTCTCGGTACTCCATGTCTGCAACCTGAGGGTCTCAATACTTCATATCATTATTTATCCACAGAATTGGGGATAATAATAATATTTGAGGAAGATATGCTCAATTGGGGAAACACAAGTCTATATTTTAGCATTGTCTAAAGAGTGCACTATAGACTATTTGGTGAATATTCATATGTAGATTTTAAATTTTTTACAAACATATATTTGTAATGTAGAGGACATAATTATTCCTTTGTTCTATGAGTTAATATTTAGTTGTTCCAAATGGATATAATTGGCATATTATGGGTATATTACAAAAGATACTATAACCATGGAAAAATATGTAATGTTTTTATGGGAAATGGATTGATATGTATGTTGTTGTGTATTCCCATCTATACAATGTTAATAGGTTAAGCCCTAGATATTGAATTATTATCTTTTTAGTGTTATATTAGTGTTGTATTTATTGGTGATCTATTCCCTTCAATTCTTGGCTAAATCCTTTAGTTGTAATTGTATTGTTTGTCTCCTATATATATTAAGGTCATCCAAAAAATCCTTAGATGCTTATTAATCTTTTAATACATAAAAATCATCTACTTGATGTTCGAAATAAAATTATTGTTTGGTTGCATGCAAATTACTTGTGAACAACGTATCTAACCAAATCCACTTTAATGATAAAATAACTTGCAAAATAATCGATCTTGAAATGAATAAAAATAACGAAATCACATACACAAGTTGGAAAAATGGAGTTCACACAATTTAGGCTACCTATCCAGGTCAATTTCCTATAGATACCTTCTTTTATTAATTCTCAAATACTTGTGTTTTACAATGAACCTTTTACATGTTGCTCAAATCCAAAAAAACAGAGTGCACCATTGGATTCCTGGTGAAAAATCATGCAAAATGACTATAAAATTCTTGAAATTCCATCAAGGTACCATTTGGCATGCTTTACGGTGTAGCCTCACAAATTTGGTACCCTTGGGCATGATTTATGAGACTAAAATATGCAAAAATGTTGTACCCAAACTAGGTCTGAGTGCCCATTGAATAGGGCATGAGCCCTTAACCAACCTACGAAAATTGTGGCATGCTTTTAAATATAAATTAGTTGGTTTTATAACCAAACCTGCACCATAGGAGGATTGGTTAAGACATGGTGTTATATATGGAAGGTCACAGGTTCAAGCCCCACCGACCACCATATATTTTGGCGTTTTGGTGGAAGTTTTTGTAACTATATGCTATTTATAACATATGTAACCATATATATATATATATATATATATATATATATATATATATATATAACCCCAGCGTCCAATATTTGTTGATAGCCTTCTGCTTTGGGCCACATGCAATATTTGTTGATAGCCTTGTGCTTTGGGGAATGATCACATTACCCACATACAACCATAAATTTTGGGTCGAGGGCTTAGGCCCTCGACCCTATTTTCCGCCCATTACAACTTTATTACAATTTAAACACATTCAGTTATATGTAATGTTAAGTAACATTGTGATGGTGCGTTGGTAGTGGGTATTTGTTAAGGATTATGGAGGTTATGGAGGTTGTGGGTTTGACCCCAATATACTCCATAAATTTTAATAAACCATTCCATTATAGGCCAATGGGAGGTCACCACGTGGTGACCTCTCATTGGCTCATCCTTGTCATGTGTCATCATAAGAGTGGACCACTTGTGCGCCACTTGTAAACTTGTAATTGGACCAGTTGGATTGTACCTTTTCCATTAAGCTTCCAACAATCATGTTCCATGTGTCACCCTTGTATTGGTGACACGTGTCACCCTTTTTTTACCCATGTGGACTTTGACCTTTGACCTGGTTTGATTGAAACTTTGACGACTCCTAAATTTTGGATACAAACTCTATTTGAGGATATTATTGCACCGTTGGAAAGATATCACCAAGCTCTATGCATTGATGGTGTTTTAAAGAGAATTTGGGATAGTCAAATTTTGATCATTTTTTTAACCATTCTGGACCTTTGTGGATGTTCCAGATCTTTCTGGACCTCTGTGACCATTCACGGATCCTCCTAGATCATTCCTCCCCATTGGAAGAATTTTGGACAACCAAAAGTTTTGATTACTCAACAACTAGGTGAGGATAGAGTTCCCTCACCCTTCCGATCTCCATCCATTTGACTTTACTTGGTTTTACCCCTTTAAGACCAACTCATATATATTCCACATGACCTTGCTATGAAGTTCTAATTCTCCTATTGAGAATGACATCTTCCTGTAGCTCATCCAAGTATTTTGGAGAAAAATCATCTACTGTTGGAACCTAAATACTTTCATCTCCATCCATAATCATAGGAGGATTGTAAAGCTTCAAATTCTCAATATTTACCACTGAATACATTTTCATGTATGCTAGTAGATCTAAACGAGATGAATTAGTACCAATCTTCTCCAATATCTTGAATGGACCATATCAGATTGGTCTTAAATTTTTACCTTCACCTTTCGTTCTATCTTTGTTGATATGTAACCATACTTGATCACTGACTTCAAACTGATGATCAACCAAATGTTTGTCACATATTTCCTTGTATTTGGTTTGGATCTTCTCCAATTTTTCTTGTACTTCTTTATGTACCTATTGAATCTTTTGAATGGACCTTTTATCTTTATTTGTATCATCATATCCCTCTTCTTTACATGCTTATGTAGAAAGAAATTCCATATGTGTCTTAGGAAAGTACCCCAAACATACTTCAAAAGGATTTTTCTGAGTATACTAATGCATGGAATGATTGTAGGCATGTTGGATATAAGGTAATTGTTCATCCCATAATTTAGGATGCTTGTTGTAGTATCCTTGAAGTAGATGTACCATTTATATATTCTCCACCTCTGTCTTTCCATCTATCTATGGATGAAAAGTTGTTCTCTTATTCAATTTATTGTCCATTAGTTCCCATAAATGAGACCAAAACTTTCCCCAAAAGAGAGAGTATCGATTTGATATTATAGATGTAGGAAGTCCAAAATGAACCCATACATTAGCAAATAACATATGCACTGTCTGTTCAACTATGATCTGTTTCTTGCATGGAATTAGAATGCATATCTTGCTAAATTTTTCCACCATGACATATAGATAATAATGAACTATCCTAGACATCGACAATCCCCCTACAAATTCCACGAATATTGTTTCCCATGGTTGAGAAGGTATTGAAAGTGGTGTATATAATCCTAGCTTTGTGTTTTTAGGATTAGTTGTGGCACACATAACACACCCTTTGATATACTTGTAAACTATCTCGTTCGTCCGAGGCAAATAACAATACCTTTGTAACTGTGAAACTGTCTTACCAACCCTGAAATGACCATAGATGAGAGATGTATGAGATTCTCTGACTAAATTCACTCTTTCATCTCTTGGTATACATAGTTTTCCAATATGATATAACAAACTGTCATGCATATAATAATTTGACTTCTGATTTTTGTGAGTTAATGCATCATATACTTCTTTAAAATAAGCATCCCTAGCATATTGTTCTACATAAATTGCATGTGCTACAGGATTGTACCTGAGTATTGTGGATGTATTAATTACTGGTATTGACAACATATCAACAACCTTGTTATGAATACCCTTCTTATGCTTGATTACTAAATGAAATTGTTGTAGAAAGCACATCCACCTGAAGTGTCGTGACTATTGTAGCTTGGTTTGTGACTGCAAATACTGTAATGACTGATGATCAGTATGAATTATTGTCTCCTTTCCCATTATGATAAGGAACTATATGTAATGCATATAGTTCCTTATGATATCTTGGATAGTTAATCACAACTTGAGTGAAAGTCTCAGAATGATAACATATAGGTTTACCTCATTACATCAAGACTACTCCCATGGCATATCCACTTGCATTGGTTTGAATCTCAAATGGCTAATGTAGATCTGGCAGATCCAAAAATGGTGCAGTGCTTATATTTTCCTTTAATGTCTCGAATGCTTTCTGATGCTTGCCTCCCATTTGAAAGACCTTCTTAACACTTGTTAATTCATGTAGAGGTGCTTCTATGTATTATAAATTAGCAATGATTTTCTTCCAGTACTGGACTGCTCCTTAGAATATCCTAACTTCGGTGGTAGTAGTTGGCTTGGACCATTTTACAATGACTTCTACTTTTTCGGGATCTATTTTTAGCTAACCATTCCATACAATATATCCCAAATATACCATATAAGTTTTTCCAAATTCACATTTATATAACTTGATATACAACATCTACTTCATCAAGAGTTCAAAAACTATCTTGACATGCTTTATACGATCTTCCCATCTTCGACTAAAGATCAATATGTCTTCTAGATAGACAATAAA
>ML781497.1:271458-284007 GCA_009831015.1 Picea engelmannii
AGGTTGATTACAGGTTGGTGCATGGTTGATGCACTTGTTTATGGTACAGGTTGATTACAGGTTGGTGCATGGTTGATGCACTTTTTTATGGTACAGGTTGATTACAGGTTGATGCATGGTTGATGCATGGTTTAGATTTATTGGTACAGGTTTACAATGGTATATCTCACAGTGATAGTGTGACAGTGGTTCCATCATTCTACTTCTACTTTAGGGTGGCAGGATGGGGCAAGGACAGGTGGTTGTAGCCACCTTCCGGTTGTAGCCGGAGAACATTGGGGATTGTAGCCTCCTTCTGGTTGTAGCCAGAGATTTGGGGAGTTGGAGCTTCCCTCAGGTTGTAGCCTGAGAAACTAGGGGGTTGGAGCCTCCTTCCAGTTGCAGCTGGAAAACAAAGGAAGTTGGTTCTTCTAATGAATGTAATTCTTCAAGACATATAAGAAAAATCATTCCGTGGTTTTTTCCCGATTTGGGTTTCCACGTAAAACACTGGTGTACTGTGTATGTGTATGATTGTTCATTTGTTCATTGCTTATTTACTCTGTAGTTATTGGATAATAATGATTCATTGATATAGCACTTGGATTGTATGGTTAAAAGAGATTAAATTGCTCTATTACTGATTCACCCCCCCTCTCAGTAATCCAACAGTAACCACTTCTCAAGTATAGATTATTGAAATACACAACATTCTTTATTTGATCTAATGTATCATCTATTCTAGGAAGAGGATAATGGTTCTTGAATGGAATCTTGTTCATGGATCGAAAATTAATACACATCCTACACGTGCCCTATTTCTTCAAAAATAGTACAATAGGAGAACCACACAGAGAGGAGATTGTTATGATGATTCCTTTATCTACAAACTCATGCAATTGATTCTTATTTCTTCATTCTCGATTACAAATGAATTATACATTCCAACGTTCAGAAGAGGAGCATCTTGCTACAAATGTATTTCATGTTCAACCTCACTTTTAGGAGGCAAACTTGTAGGTTCCTGAAACAACTCATCATAATTAGATACGATGTTGATCAACTCTTGCTCATGATTTGAATCACAACCTAATAAATATTTTTTTATATCTTCTTCTTTCTGTTTCACTATCACGAGAAAAAAATATTTACTTGAACTTATGAGTCTCTTCATTTTTCCCATGCTTAGTAAAGAAACATTAGTTTTGATGCGATGAACTCTAATAATATATTCAACCCCATCCTTGAAAATATGATATTTATTCTCTTCTCAGTAAAATACAACCTTCCTGTCAAATAGATATGGACTACCCAAGACAATGCCACAAATGTCAATATGCACAACATCTAACTCAACTTCATCAAAGAACTTACTACAATTGCAAACCTAATCTTACACTATTTCGACACTTACAACTTAGCATCGTCACACACCCAACCTAATGGATTTGGATTTTTGTGAGGTTCCATATTTAAACCTAGATTCTTAACAATCGCTCCAAATGTTAAATTAAATTGAGATCCACTATCAAATAAAGTATCTACCTTGGTATGCTTGACTATCACTCTTATATGAAAAAACTCACTTTTCTTCTTTTGATCAATATCACTTTTCAATTTAGTGGATTGAACTAAAGAATTTGAATTGATAGATGATATACCTTTTCTTCCTATGGTCATGATCTTAGATTCATATCCAGAATCTAACACTAGATCCTGATGAGTTGATGCAACAATCTTCTGCTTCCCTTTATCCTTGAATTTTCTTGGTCATAACTATGGATGCAAATTCCAACACTATGATTCCTCATGTCCCTTTTTATTACAGTGGGAACATGTAGGCCATTCCTTAGCTTGTTTCACTGTGGCGGATTTCTTACTCTTCCATTCACCTTTTGGTTTCTTCTTGAACTTGAATGGCTTCTTATCTTTGCTCGCATGCTTACCCTTACTAGAATCTAGATGTGTAGCTTGTACTGACACCTAATTAATGTTACTAGGGATAAACATTAGAATAGTGTGACAAAGATATGAATGCATGCCACCAATATACTTCAGAATATTTTCATGAGTATACAACGAAAACCCTAGTGATAAAGCCTTATTTTTGAATTCTTTTGTATATTCCTAAATGTTCTAGCCTTTACCCTGTCTTAGATTCTGCTACTCGATCATTGTTGTTTGTGTATGTGCCAATGGATAAAATTGTTTCCTTATAGACTTCATAAAATTATCCCAGGAAGAGATTACTTTACCCTTTTAAACAATGTCAACTTCCATATTACTCTCCCACCATATTAAGGCAGTGTCACTTAGTCAAAGATCTTCTAACTATATCTTTGTAGCCTCTTCCATGATATTTTGAACCCTACAATATACCTCTATCTTATTGATCCAATTGTCCAATTTCTCGACATTCAATTCTCCATCATAGGTCAGAAATTTGAATTTGACATCCAATTTTAGTAATGGTAGATTATGCTCAAACTTCTCATAGGACTTTTTTCTTCAAGAAGAATGTTTACTCACTTCAGAAGAAGTTGAGGATGATGATGAGGATGGTGGAGGGGGTTTAGAAGGTCCTCCACCTTGACCTCCCACTTCTCCTTTTACCGAATATTTCCCACTTATAGGATTTTGAATTCTTCGTTCCAACTCATGTATTGTTTATTTCAATGATTGAAGCATAGATCTGATCTCTTCATGACTCATGGGATGATCTTCTTCTTCTCCCTTTTCAGAAGCCATATTATGTCTTTGAAATCTTTTTCCAATTTCATACTTATAACTTGCAAGTTTTCCTTTACCAAGTTTGAGTTTGGCTCTTGTAAGCATTCACTTGCAAACACTTGTCAAACCTCTCTCTAATACCAACTTGATCTGAAAAATATTTAGATTCTTATTAATCTTTTAATACATAAAAACCATCTACTTGATCTTTGAAATAAAATGATCGATTGACTGTATGAAAATTACATGGGAAGAAGTTATCTAACCAAATACACATTAATGGTAAAATAAATTGCAAAATAATTGAGCTTGAAATGAACAACAATAATGAAATCACATACACAAGTTGGAAAAATAGATTTCACCCAATTTAGAGTACCTCTTTGGGTCCGCTTCCAATAGAGAACTTTTTTTATTAATTCTCAAATACTTGTGTTTTACAATGACCTTTTTACATGTTGCTCAAATGAAGAAACAAAGTGCACGATTGGATTCTTGGAGAAAAATCATGCAAAAATGAGTACAAAATTATCGAAATTACATCAAGGTACAATTTGGCATGCGTTACGGTGTAACCTCACACCTTTGGTACCCTTGGGAACAATTTACGAGACTAAACTCTACAAAAATGTTGTCCCCAACCTTAATTAGTGCACCCATTAAATAGGGCACAGACCCTTAACTGACCTTCGAAAATTGTGGCATGCTTTTAAATATCAATTAGTTGGTCTTATAACCAAACCCACAACATAGGAGGATTGGTTAAGGCATCGTGTTGTATATGGCAGGTCAGGAGTTCGAGCCCCATTGACCGCCATATATTTCAACATTTTGGTGGAAGTTGTTGTAACTATATGTTATTTATAACATATGTAACCATATGTTATCTGTAACACACACACACACACACACACACACACACACACACACACACACACACACATATATATATATAACCCTCGAACCTATTTTTCACCCATTACAACTTTATTACAATTTAAATACATTCAATTATATGTAAGGTTAAGTAACAATGTTATGGAACATTCATAGTGGGGATTTGTTAAGGTTTATGGAGGTTATGGAGGTTGCGGGTTCGACCCCCCTGACTCCATAGTTTTTAATAAACCATGCCATTATAGGCCAATGAGAGGTCACCACGTGGAAACCTCTCATTGTCTCATCCTTTCCATGTGTCATCATAAGAGTGGACCACTTGTGCACCACTTGTGAACTTGTAATTGGACCACTTGGATTGTACCTTGCCAAGTCAACTACTAGCAATCATGTGCCATGTGTCATCCTTGCAGTGGTGACATGTGTCACCATCTTTTCCCATATGGACTTTGACCTTTGACATTTTTTGACTGGAACTTTGATCGTTCATAAATTTTTCATACAAACTCCATTTGAGGCGATTTTTACGTTGTTGGAAACCTATCACAGAGCTTTATGCATTAATGGCATTTTAGAGAGAATTTTGGAAGGTCAAATTTTGAGCATTTCTGAACCATTCTGTACCTCTATGGATGTTCCATATCTTTTTTGACCTATGTGAGAATTCCTGGATCCTCTTGTATCATAAAGAGACCAAGTTCTAGATATCATATCATCTTGTGCATTTGTTATATTGTCAGAAGAGGTTTCCCCATTGAAGGGTTTTTTCACTAATACTTCTCTCTCATTCTCAAGGCATGGAGTTATTTCTCTTTCTATTTTTATGCTATTTGTGAGTTTGATGCATAAAATTTGGTATTAGAGAATACAATCCTTAGTTTTGACTCCTTCAAATGAGTCATCTTGGTATTTTAGCTATAATTGTTTTTCTAGGAAGATGAGTTCTTCATGCAAAAATCAATCATATCCTATCAAACATCGAGAGAAACACTTGTTTGAATGGGATGAGCATGTTAATCCCTAGATATCAGTTTATTAAATTTATATTCATATATTAGTGTTGTCCTTATTGTTCATCTAGTCCCTTTAATGGTTGTCGAGATCCTTTAATTGTAATTGTACCCTTTGTATCCTATACAAGGAAAGGAGACCTCGTTTTAGAGATAATCTCATATTGTGCATTTATTATATTGTAAAAGGAGGTTGCACACTCGAAGATACTTCTCATTCATTCTTATCTCTCATTATCAAGACATGGAGTTACTTCTCTTTCTATTTTTATTCTATTTGTGTTTTTGGTGCATAATATAATATTACATGTATCAACAAAAAATATGATTTATGTGCTATAATGGCTAAATGTGTGGATGGTTAATGAATGATTTTGTTATATGAAATGCTCTTTATGTTTCTAAATTATATTTTCTTATAAATGACATATCATAACTTTGATTAGAGTTTAAATTCATCCTTACAAATGTTGAATTGAAGTAAATAAATCTTGATGATAGTATTGGAAGGATAACAAGGGCATTTAAGGAATATAGTGCCAAGTATAAATTAAACTCCATTATTTACATTGTGTATATGGAGTTTAATGTATATGTGATAGGGTAATTGTATATGTAATAAGGGTTAACCTAATAAAGGGCTCATATGTGAAATGAGTGAATACACATATATAGAGGTTTCATAGTCATTAGTAACATGTGAAGATATAATTTCGATATATGAAGGTATTAAGGTATTTGTAGGAGGTTCTCTTATTTTTTAAAGATTTATTGTGTAAGTTATCTCTCTTATATATTTTGGAGTTATTCTTCACACTCACATATTGTGTACATAGAATGCACTCTAATTTATTATGATATGTTAAGTATTTGGTACATAAAATTTGGTAACAAATCATATTATTTTTGGTTTTCTCTTTCAAAATGAGCCATTCTGATGCAGGAGCATCTCTCCAATGCAGCCAGCCAGCCACATCAGCGCACATGCATTCATGTGATGAAAAGGAGGCGCAACCTCATTCATGTTTGCATTGAATGTAATTAAATGGCTTAGGCTGTTGAGATAGGAAAGCTATGCCTTTGCGCAGGCTGTAGATAAGATAGGCATTTATTGTAGATTGGCTGAGATCTAGATCCATACGCTGGACTAGACAGTCATTGATTGTAAATCAATAGGGTAGGTAAATCCTGGACGGAAGTGCTAAGAGCCCCTCAGGTAAAAGAGATATTCAGATCTCATTTTGAAAAGAGGTATGCATGTGGAGCAGAAGAGAGAGCTGAGAGAGAGCTCGAGGAACACCTTGTAAAATATACAGGCATTTGCCATTATTAATACAGAGCAGTTTTTCCTGCATTTTCTGTCATTATGTGCATGTCTGTGTGTGTGTTCATTATATGCTTCATTTGTGTATTATGATTATTCCATTGCAGGGAGTGTGTTTGATTTCAGGTTTGAGAATTCTTTGAGGTTTCATGCCATGAGGGCATGACAGAGTGTTGAGACTCTGAATACCGGTGCACAGAGGAGGCACTTATGAACTCTGAGGAGTCAGACAGAGACGTGTTGAGGCATAGAACTGAAGTCATCACCTCACAAGGAGGAAGACTTTTGGGGTTACGAAACACCTCAAGAGTCAAGGCAGTGTACCTGAGACGCTGTTGTGGACAGAACCTTTAAGGAGTTCTGTAGGAGCTCTACCAAGAGGGTATCGAGTGTGTGTAAGGAAAGAACTCTGTTGTGAGTTCAGAAAGACCAGAATTCTATTGAGGGTTCTGAGGAGCTCCGTTTGGAGGACATCGTGCGAAGTGTGAAATTGCAAGGAGAAAGCATAACTATTGTGTGTTCTGTGGCAGAGATACTCCGCCAGGAGGGCGTTGAGGGAGTGTGCAGATAGCACAGGAGGAAGTAACTCATTGAGTTCTATCATCCACGTGAAGGTCCACTGAGGGGACTTTTACCGGGTTACTGAATACCCAGAGCACTCAGCAATAGGTCGCTTGAGTTGGAGGACTTCCAGGAGACATTGTATTCCCCATCTATGGGAGAAAGAGAAGAAGAACCAAGTTTCTGTAGAGGTCGAAGCTATAGGAGAAGCTCAGGACAGATAACGCTTTGCACGCAGGACTTCACAAGGAGAGTGCAGAGGTCAAACGAGTCCTTTGAGGATTCAAGAAGAAAACTCAGGAAGGCGAGTGCTTTTATGTACGAGGTCGTAACTGCAAGGAGGGTGGAGACCAAAGATCTTCCTTTGAAGGAATCCGAGTGAGTAAGCTCAGGAGGGATAGTTTCGTCGTGGGATCGTGGGACAGACCCAGGATGAAGTTCACACAGAAGGGAAGTTCATAACAGAATAAATCTCCAAGGAGGAGAATCAACGGCCTGGATTCGTAAGATAGAATCGTGAAATCCTGTTGATCGTTAGATCGTGGAGAAGTGCACAAAAGTTAACCCTTAAGCTAAATGGGGTGAACCAAGAGCCATCGGGACTTGGCATATCGGGTTTCCCGGAGGAAAGAGTTTCATACTCTTTGAAATCGTGATCGGTGATTTCCCGATAGAATCTCAACCGTTGATTGGGGAAGGACACGTGGTATCGGATCCCGGGAGGTCGGGATTCGGCGATTCGGGGTTCACGGAGGTGAGAGTTTTGAACTCATTGAAATTGCGATCGGCGATTTCCAAAATCAACTGGAGCCGTCGATTAGAACGGGGACACGTGGCGCAAGATCCTGAGGAGTCGGGGTTTGAGGTTTTGCAAGGACTGTGACCTTGTGCATCAATAAATGTGAATTCCTGAATCGCGATTTCCCAATAGCACGAGTGGGAGAGAGGTGTCAAGGCGTTATGCCTCACCATGAGGTGTTGACAGGTGGCATCATAAAATCGGGGTTCGGGGTTTTGCGATGCGAAAGAATTGCGAGTGGTGAAATCGTGACCTGCGATTCCTCGATATAATCACAACCGTCGATTTGTGGGACATGCGTCAAAGGATCCCTTGGAGTCGGGGTTCGGGGAATCAGGATTCAGAGAATCGGGGTTCTCGACGTCAAGGAATTCTTGCATCACGGATTTGCGATCTGCGAAATCCCGAAGTGACGTGGCATGTGGGACCACGGTTGCTAGTGGATTACAGGTGGAAGCACATCGACATATTGGGGATCGAAGTGTCGATAGAAGGAAGAGGTGGAGGTTTCGAATCCACACGTGCCATCGCATATTGACATATCAGAGTTCGGGGTTCGGGGATTCATAGTGTATGTGAATCACGAAATTGCATGTGTCGATTCCCCAATAGGGAAATCTCCAATAAACAGAAGTGTTGACTATTGAACCATCGGGGTTTGGGGTTTTGATTTGCATGAGAATTGTGTCAACAGGATTCGCGAAATCGTGAAGTCCGATTTCCCGACAAGCACAGGGGAGATCGCCGAGGAGTTAGCTATGGGTATTGAGAACTCCTGAGCAGAGTTGGAAGAGTCCTTTGACTCTTCGGACCTGTGTGAAGAAGGTCCTGGTGGGAGAGGGATGTGTGGCAGGACGTCTGTGCACCAAGTGGTATCAGAGCGGGGAATCTGTTTGAATTTTTGCAGACAGAGGAGTGGAAGAAGACATAGTTATTGAAGACTCTGTAGGCGATTGTTTGCAGGTAGGCAACAGTCGAGAAGACAGTCAGGGAGACTGTAAGGATGAGACTAGTGGAACTCTTAATGCGAAGTGACAACAACAGATCTGCCACGAAGGCAGGTAGAAGTAGCAAAATGGCTACTGAAAGCCGTAGGAAGAAAAGCAAGGCGAAAAAGCTTGCAGAAATGGATAGAGAACTCGCAGATATACGAGCATAGATAGAGAAGCTGGAACTACGGATGCAGCGAGATGAAGAGTTGGTTCAGGTATATGAACCCGAGACTGGAAAAGGTCTTGATGATAATGATGATTGGGACGAATTGGGATCAACTGATGATTTCAAGTACTGCTGGCTCGGTAGAAGAGAAGAAATTCTAGTTTTCCATGAGGGCGACGAGTTGGGATCAGATGAGGATCTCGCAGACTGTCATGAGGATAGTAAAGGAATTTTGAATTGCCAATTGGGAAATGATGGGAGATCGCTGAGGGATCTCATAGGCTGCCAAGAGGGTAGTGGAATGTTTCCATATTGCCAGATGGGCAAGGGAACAGAAATGAGGTCAGTTGAAGATCCCAAAGACTTTCATGAGGACAGTAAAGGAATTTTGCATTGCCAGCTGGGCGATGATCAGAGATCACTGCGGGATCTCGAAGACTGCCAAGAGGGCAGTAAAAGGTTTCCAATTTGCCAAGAGAGTGAGGAAACAAAAATGGGATCGACTGAAGATCTCGTGGATTGTCATGAGTATGGTCAATAAATTTTACATTTCCAGCTGGGCGATGATCAGAGATCACTGCGACATCTCGAAGACTGCCAGGAGGGCAGCGGAAGCACGTTAAACTGCCAGGTGGGCAGAGGGGAAAAAGTGAGACTGTTTGAAAGTCTCATGGACTCAATGGAGAGTTCAACTCAGCAGGAGTTGCTGATAAAGATGGGATCAATAGATCTCATAATCTACCAGGGAAGCGGTGGAAGCATCCCATATTTCCAGGTGGGCAGGGATGAGTAGATAAGACCATCTGTGGGTCTTAGTAACTCAGAAGTGAGTTGGAATCAGCTAGGAGAGATGACAGAGCAAGTGGGATCAAGGGTGAATGTGGATCAGCAGATGCAGCTGATAGAGGAGGAAGGTCAGAACGATATTCTGATGGTTGGGGGAATACAAGTATTCCTACAATCTGCCCAGGAGGGGGCAGAAAATTCAGTTGTAGATATAGCAGTAGCAGCAGAACAGTCACAGCAGGAGACGACTGTCAGAAAAGAAAGGGAATTGGAGCAGGCACTTGAGACCGCCCAAGCAGATGAAAGGAAGAATGAGTGTTCTGGGGAACAACTCAATGATTTCAGCCAGCAAGCTAAAAGAGCTGTAGCACTGAGGCTAATAGCAAAAAAAGAAACAGAAAAAGGAAATGAGCATTTTGAGGAATGGCTCATTACTTTTAGCCGGGGAGTTGAAAGGAAAGAAGCTATAGCATGGGATATGACAGTAGAAGATAAGGAAGAGAGCGAGCATTCTGAGGAATGGCTCGACATATTCAACATTGTAGCTGAAGAGACTGCAATAGGGGAGTTTGCAGCAAAATGTGAAGAGAATGAGCATTTCGAGGAATGTATCAATGATTTCATCCATGAAGCTGAGAGAGCTGCAGCACTGAAGCTGACAGCCGAAGAAGCTGAAAAGGAAGAGGAGCATTCTGAGGAATGGCTCAACATTTTTAGCCATGAAGTTGACAACAATGCAACAGAGGAGGTTGCAGAAACAGAGAATGAAGACACAGACAACATATGTCTTGCTAAGCTGTGGGAGCAGATTGAAGCCCTAGAAGACAGGGTGAAAGTGCAGGGCATGCACATCCAACAGGTGAGGTTGGAAACAGATGAGGAAGGCGTGGGGGATCATGATGATCTTCCCAATGGCCCAAAATTTTTGCAGCTATGGAGACTGCAACAGGAACACCAACCACTAGAGCAGCTGGATGAAGCGATCAAGGAGATCATGGAGCTGATGTTGAAATCAGCAGACACTGCCAGCAAGGAGAGGTTGAGAAGAAGGAAAGCAGCAGCAGCAGCACCGCAGCAGCAGTAGCACCGCAGCGGAAGCAACAACAGAATGGAGCAAATGGACAACTCCACACATTTGTTTGGGATCCAGGGGGATTTCCAATAAGTTGACAGAGGTATCTCATGAGCAAGAGCTCATGATTTTTGCAGCTGTGGAGTATGATGCAGGAGCATCTCTCCAATGCAGCCAGCCAACCACATCAACACACATGCATTCATGTGATGAAAAGGAGGCGCAGCCTCATTCATGTTTGTATTGAATGTAATTAAATGGCTTAGGCTGTTGAGACAGGAAAGCTATGCCTTTGCGCAGGCTGTAGATAAGATAGGCATTTATTGTAGATTGGCTGAGATCTAGATCCATACGCTGGACTAGACAGTCATTGATTGTAAATCAATAGGGTAGGTAAATCCTGGAGGGAAGCGCTAAGAGCCCCTCAGGTAAAAGAGATATTCAGATCTCATTTGAAAAGAGGTATGAATGTGGAGCAGAAGAGAGAGCCGAGAGAGAGCTCGAGGAACACCTTGTAAAATATACAGGCATTTGCCATTATTAATACATAGCATTTTTTCCTGCATTTTCTGTCATTATGTGCATGTCTGTGTGTGTGTTCATTATATGTTGCATTTGTGTATTATGCTTATGGCATTGCAGGGAGTGTGTTTGATTTCAGGTTTTAGAACTCTTTGAGGTTTCATGCCATGAGGGCGTGACAGAGTGTTGAGACTCTAAATACCGGTGCACAGAGGAGGCACTTCTGAACTCTGAGGAGTCAGACAAAGACGTGTTGAGGCACATGACTGAAGTCATCACCTCGCAAGGAGGAAGACTTTTGGGGTTACTGAACACCTCAAGAGTCAAGGTAGTGTAGCTGAGACGCTGTTGTGGACAAAACCTTTGAGGAGTTCTGTAGGAGCTCTACCAAGAGGGCATCGAGTGTGTGTAAGGAAAGAACTCTGCTGTGAGTTCAGAAAGACCAGAATTTTGTTGAAGATTCTGAGGAGCTCCGTCTGGAGGACATTGAGTGAAGTGTGAAATTGCAAGGAGAAAGCGTAACTATTGTGTGTTTTGTGAGAGAGATACTTCGCCAGGAGGGCGTTGAGGGAGTGTGCAGATAGCACAGGAGGAAGGAACTCATTGAGTTCTATCATCCGTGTGAAGGTCCACTGAGGGGACTTTTACTGGGTTACTGAATACCCAGAGCACTCAGAAATAGGTCGCTTGAGTTGGAGGACTGCCAGGAGACATTGTATTCCCCATCTGTGGGAGAAAGAGAAGAAGAACCGAGCTTCTGTAGAGGTCGAAGCTATAGGAGAAGCTCAGGACAGATAGCGCTTTGTGCACAGGACTTCGCAAGGAGAGTGCAGAGGTCAAATGAGTCCTTTGAGGATTCAAGAAGAAAACTTAGGAAGGTGAGTGCTTTTATGTACGAGGTCATAACTGCAAGGAGGGTGGAGACCAAATATCTTCCTTTGAAGGAATCCGAGTGAGTAAGCTCAGGAGGGATAGTTTCGTCATGGGATCGTGGGACAGACCCAGGATGAAGTTCGCACAAAAGGGAACTTCAGAACAGAAGAAATTTCCAAGGAGGAGAATCAACGGCCCAGATTTGTAAGATAGAATCGCGAAATCCCGCTGATCATTAGATCGTGGAGAAGTGCGCAGAATTTAACCCTTAAGAAAAAAGGGGTGAACCAAGAGCCATCGGGACTTGGCATATCGGGTTTCCTGGAGGCAAGAGTTTCATACTCTTTGAAATCGTGATCGGCGATTTCCCGATAGAATCTCAATCGTTGATTGGGGAAGGACACGTGGGATCAGATCCCGGGAGGTCGGGATTCGGCGATTCGGGGTTCACGGAGGTGAGAGTTTTGAACCTTCGTTAAGAGGGGGAAATCTAAGCTACGGGAAAGGCTTTTTCTCTTGCCCGTCTATCTCGGCTACGGGAAAAGGAACTCTCTTGCTAGGCAGCGGAACAGCATCTACCCTAGCGTGGGGTGGGAAAAGGCGGTACCATCCCGTAGGTTCAGGTAGGTGCCTGTGGGTAACAACCTGTGGGTTAGGTAAGCCTGTAGGTTATAGCGGGTAGGGTATGGTAGGTGGGGGGGGTAACAATCAGCCAGTAGGTTAGGTAGGTGCCTGTAGGTGATTGTGGGTAGGGTAGGTACCTGGGGGTAACAACCAGCCAGTAGGTTAGGTAAGCCTGTAGGTATGCCTGCTGATAGGTACCTTCTTTTATCTATTT
>ML781497.1:288632-300555 GCA_009831015.1 Picea engelmannii
TACTTAGTTGTGGTCATCATCTTGTGAGAGCATCAAATAACTAATACCTGGTGACCGACCTCTCTTAATCTAAAGGAACCAAAACCCAAAGAGAAATACTCTATGTAAGGGGCCTTTTATATATGATGTATTTTCTTCCTCTCCCGTTGGTCGAGCAATTCTTCCTCTCTCTTTAACAAAACAAATGGACAACTAAATCAAATAGAAAGTATATAATGTATTTATTGTCTTCCCTTCTGCTCTATTCTCTTCTCCCTTTTTATTACCTTCTGCTCTATTAGCTTCTACCTTTTTAGCTACCCACTTCTTCGGCTTTTAAGCTACTCGCTCTGGATCTTTATCCGGGGGAGGTGGGTGGTAGAACTGCGTAAACTCCGTCAAAAGCAGGGATCGTGGCTATAGGCTCTGTCTTCCCTGCCAGCTATGGTGCTGCGTTCTCAATGATCCAGGGTGCCGCTATAATTTATTAACCAAAGGGCTTTAGGTCAGTCCCATCTCTGTCCCTTACTTATGGGTTAACGGAAACTGCCTGTGCTGCCTGCTCTTAAACTGCGACAAGTGCTTCTGGTTCTTCATTCAACAGGTGCTTCCGGTCAAGTGTGACTGCTGATGAAAACGCCGCTCCTTCCTCTGTGGTTTCCAGTATAGCTGAGTCCGTCGGTCCTTCGTCCTTGGTTTTGTTACTCGTTGAAATTGCGATCTGTGATTTCCCAAATCAACTGGAGCCGTCGATCAGAACGAGGACACGTGGCGCAAGATCCTGAGGAGTCGGGGTTTGGGGTTTTGCAAGGACTGTGACCTTGTGCATCAGGAAACATGAATTCCCGAATCACGATTTCCCGATAGCACGAGTGGGAGATAGGTTTCAAGGCATTAGGCCTCACCATGAGGTGTTGACAGGTGGCATCGTAAAATCGGGGTTCGGGGTTTTGCGATGCAAAGGAATTGCGAGCGGTGAAATCGTGACCTGCGATTCCTCGATATAATCACAACCGTCGATTTTTGGGACACGCATCAAAGGATCCCTTGGAGTCGGGGTTGAGGGAATCAGGATTCGGAGAATCGGGGTTCTCGATGTCAAGGAATTCTTGCATCACGGATTCACGATCTGCGAAATCCTGAAGTGACGTGGCATGTGGGACCACGGTTGCTAGTGGAGTACAGGTGGAAGCACATCAACATATTGGGGATCGAAGTGCCGATAGAAGGAAGAGGTGGAGGTGTCGAATCCACACGTGCCATCGAATATCGGCATATCGAAGTTCGGGGTTCGGGGATTCATAGTGTATGTGAATCACGAAATTGCATGTGTCGATTCCCCGATAGGGAAATCTCCGATAAACAGAAGTGTTGACTATTGACCCATCGGGGTTTGAGGTTTTGATTTGCACGAGAATTGTGTCAACAGGATTCGCAAAATCACGAAGTCTGATTTCCCGACAAGCACATGGGAGATCGCTGAGGAGTTAGCTGTGGGCATTGAGAACTCCCGAGCGGAGTTGGAAGAGTCCTTTGACTCTTTGGGCCTGTGTGAAGAAGGTCCTGGTGGGAGAGGGATGTGTGGCAGGACGTCTGTGCACCACATTCTATCTTTTTTCTCTAACTTGTTTAAGAAAATTTTAGAAAGTGAAATTTTTAGAGTACCAAGGATGCATAGTGAAGTACCTTTCATAAATATTTTAAGTTTTGGTTCAATATGATTTCATTTATACTCTATGGAAGTTAGAATTTTTTGTTAGTCCTAAAACTAGTCCCAAATAAATGTTCTTGGTAAAACAAACATATTTAATTCTAGAGATATAAATTAAGTGAAAGTAGTTGCATTGTATAGCAGATGGACCATGGTGGTTTATATAATTTTTTAGAAGTAGATAAAAAAAACTTGGAGACATGGTGGGTCATACAATTTTTCTCTCTTGAAAGGGATAAAATCAACAAGTTTTTGGAAATTTAACATAACTTTCTCTTGCAATGTTAGAATTTGGTCAAACCTATGGAATTGTAGATAAAACATATTAGGATACTGTAGGACAAAATTTCCAACTCATAGGTGTCAAAATTGAAGAGTTACATTAGAATGAAGGTTATCTAGTAGGACAATCTCTAAATTAAGGTTGTAAGAGATATCTTGACCTTAATTACCATAAATTTTGACTAGGATGTCTAATTGAGGTGAGAAGTTTTTCTTTGGAAATATCAAACTTAGGGTAACATATTGGAAAATGGATAATAACTATTTTGGATAATTAGTGCTAAGATATTGATGTTGGAAGTCGAGTTTTTTACTTAGAATCCAACTAAGAACTAATGTCAATACCTACATTTAGTGGAGATGAAGATGAAATTGATGAGATGAAATGTTTCATGATTTCACAAGAAACTCAATCCATTAATAAGAAATTGATGAAAGAGGATAAGAAATTAAAACAAGAAATGGAGGAGATGCATACAATTCAAGATGAATTAAAATGTGTAGAATAAGAGATTGAAGAACACATGATTGAAGGAAAAATCATTTCTAAGGGGGGAAGACTTGCAATATACCTTAAATTAGGGTTATTTGTAATTATTATTTAATAAAAAAAATGTTATAGTAGAAATAGGAAAATTATTATGTACTATAGCCATTAATGTGTAATAATGATAAGTCGTGTCCTTGACAAAGGGAATGAATTATCATTATTACACATTAATGATTCCATTACATAATAATTGTCTGATTTATATTATAACATGATTTTTATTTATTACATAATAAGTATTACATAATAACTCTAATTGTAATATACCCTAGGTACATTACAAGTCTTCTCTCATTAGAAATGCTTTGTCCTCAAAGCATGGGAAATGAAACACTTATTCGGATAAAATGATTCATGTTTTTGTAAATTTTACATATTTGAAAAGTTTGAGGATATGAGGTTATATAATGCCTGAAGCCTTGATGAATATTGTTGCATCGAAAAAGGATCAATCCATCCTAGGTATATTCTTCCTAGAAATTCTCGACGATAAGATTCTAGACTTGATTGTCTTTGTTGTTGACCTTGATATGTGTTTATTTTTGAATTCTTTAATATGTAAGAACGATGTTGGCATTGATATGTTAATACTTGTGTGGTACAAATTCTACGAATGGATGCTGATAAGATACCCTGATAAGTGGATCCTTCTTAATATCCATGTTAAAGTTTTCATGATATGCTTGAATCATCACGTTCATATTTGATATTTTGGTATTCATTGGTGCATCCATGAACTCATCAATGGTGATCGATTGATATGCAAATTGTCATGGATATTCCACTAGAACATTTCATTAGAATAGATCCAATAAATAGAACTGGAATCTACACTATGAAGGTTAAATTCCATTAGATTCCAAACTATTTAGTTACCGATTTTCTCCTTATGCATGAAATAGATAAAATGTGGAAAATAGAGAAAATTAAAGTAAAAACACACACCATCCACAAGATAACACAAATATTTGCTCTAGGAAACCATTACGGGATAAAACTCATCTAGAAGGTGAGGCTACTCTTCTCTCTTTTCTTTGGTATGGAAATAATGAAAGTACAAAAGAGAAGGCACTCTCTATGGAGTTACCTGAGACCTATGGCCTATAAGGATACTACAAAATATTAACGCCCTCTATTATTCTCTCTAATTTCCCACTCCTAATTGTTCTTAACTTCTTCTCTGGTATGGAATAAAATACAATAACAAGGTATGGAACCCCTTCTCCTTGTAGCGGCCCAGTATTTAACATAACCCGATAACCATCTAGGGGTAGTTTGTTTACGCTATCAAACCTCAATTGTGGTAGGGTTTTGAACCTTCTAGAATATTCTCTAAATTACTCATGTGGATAGCCCCATATGCATGAGTAATCGGGGATGACATGGAATCCTCTCATACCATGGTGGTCAACATAATAGGTCTGCTTGTAGGAGGCATAACGTTTTCATATGAACTTTGATTGACACATGGTTTTCATTGTTGAGAAGGTGTTGGAGTGTATAACACTGTTAAGGGGGTGAGAACAAGTTTTGAACACCAAAAACTCCCAAAAGTTTTTTTAATTCCTCAAAATGGATTTGGAAGGTTCCAAACACCAATTTTCCAAACTGGGACCTACCACTAAAATCACCTTACAAACCTTTTTAAATAATCTCTTTTTCTTTTTCTTGTATGTTGATGGTATTTTTACAAGGCATGAAAATGAACATTTTTCTAAACTTATAAACTGCCAAAAATAAATAGCCATGTCCCTTTCTGGTTGTTGGTAAACCTCCACAAAATCCATGAAAATACTTTCCCAAGATCAAGTGGGTACATGTAAGGGATGTTATAGACCTTTCTTCCTGTTATTGGGCTTGTTGGTACAACAAAGTATACATCCTCTAATATATTGTGCTACATATTCTTTCATTCTCGGAAAGTATGCATACCTCTGTAAGTTGGTAGTTATATTCCCAACACCAAAAATGTTCTACAACCTTGGTTGTGTGAGCCTCTATGATAAGATGCGATCATTCACCTTTAGGAACACAAATATTGTCAAGATTGTAGAGTAGACCATTATCGAAATGATATTCAACCTTACCGTCACCTTATTCTATATGAATATGTCCTTGCAACTATTAAAACACCTCCTTGAACTCCTCACCTTTTTTGTATGCCTCTTTGTATGCATCACTGATAAAACATTCCATGTGGATCAGAGTTCTGAAAGCTGTAATCGTGGATGTGCATGTACGTGAAAGCATGTATGCCAAATTATTTGTGCTACCCTTTTTATACTTTATGACCAAATAAAATTGTTGTAAAAAACCAATCAACATGTGATTCATGGTTTGTTGTAGGTTAATATAGGCCTACAAATACTATAGTGGTTGGTGATCTATGTGGATGATGGTATCCTTTCCCATGATATAAATTTTCCATTTTTTGAAATGTAATACAAAGGAATAGAGCTCCTTTTCATATGTAGGTTAGTTGAGAAATGTCGCATTAAATACTTCAAAATGATAGTAAATGGACCTTCCTTCCTGCATCAGTACTACTCCCATCACATTCCCACTTACATTTGTCTCCACTTCGAAGGGGTTTTGCAGGTTTGGTATTCCAAGCATTGGTGCTTGAATGATCTTTCTTTTTATATCATCAAAGGAATTCTGATGATTATTCCCCCACTGGAAACTCTTAGCATTGGATATTATGGCATGGAGTGGTGCAACTACCGTTGAAAATGAAGCCATGAACTTCCAAAAATATTGTGATACCCGAAAAAAACTCCTAACTTCAGTCACATTTGTAGGAACAAACAATTTCATGATGGCTTCCATCTTCGTGGGATCTACCTTGAGCTCCCCTCCACCGATCACATACCCCAAATATTATTAAGCAAACTCGCATTTCTTGAGATTGGCCAACAACTGGTGCTTCCTCAAAGTCTCTAAAACTTGCATAATATGTGAGATGTGCTCCTCCTAGGTAGAATTATAAATGAATATATCATCCAAATATACAATAAAAAGTGAATCTAGATAAGGGAATAAAACATCATTCATTAGTCTCATAAATGTAGTCGATGCATTGCATAAATCGAATAACATAACCAACCACTCATACAAACCTTTCTTTTTTCGGAAGGAAGTATTCTAGGTATATTATTATTTGAATTGTACTCAGTGATATCCTAATTTCAAATCCAACTTAGTGAAGTACTTGGCATGTTGCATCTAGTATAACAAATCATCAATCCTTGGAAGAGGGTACATATTCTTTAGTGTAATTTTGTTCAACGCTCTGTAATAAATACACATTCTCCAAGTCCCATCCTTCTTGGGAACAATTATGATGTGTGACCCATAAGGTGAGGTACTTGATTGAATCACACCCTGCTCCAACAACTTCTACAACTGCTTCTTCACTTCATTAGCTTCTAGAATAGATATTTATATATCCCAGTATTCAACAATGGGGAGTCTGGAAATAACTATATTTTTTTCTCCACATCCCTATTGGGTGGTATCTGTTTAGGCTCCTTAAAAAATCCTCTTTAATCCTATAGAAAATCCTCCAATTGATGTTTCTTCTCTTTAGTACACCACTCTAGGGATTCCTTCACTCTCACAACTCATCATCATACTGATTTTCCATTAAGAAAAGAAAAACATATTTCTTACTAGAACTAATCAACGTCTTGGCTTGGTTGGCACTTACCAGTGAGATCATTGACTTTCCTTTATGTGTGTTAATGATTTAGGACTTCTCATCCTTGATTAGTCAGTATCGGCTGGCTCTATGCATGAATATTTCATCCCTAATATACATGTAAGGGCTTCCAAACACTACTCCACATGCATCAAGGGGTACTATGTCAAAATCCACTTCATCAATAAAATCAATGCTTATAGAAAATTTAATTATACAGGGTTATGTTACCTTTACCTCTGCATCCTTGTTTACCCAATGTAATGGATAGGGGATAGGATGATTGTGAACCTATAATCCAATCTTGATGACTATATCTGTTGTTATGAGATTAACCAATGAACCAAAGTCATACAAAGCATCTATCTTGGTATTCTTGGTCACAATCTTAATGTGGAAGAGATTGGTCATGTCCTTCTCTTCTCGGTGATGAAGGCTACTCAGATTCACCTCTTTTTGCATATATGTGAAGACAATATTTTCATCCACATCCGAGCTACTTTCAACCTAATTTCTTGAATATGTTGCTAAAAGATTCTTTTCCTTTATGTCCTTCTTGCAGCTATTTGGGTTTATCTCTAGATGCAATTTCCAACATTTTTTCTCGGTTTGGATATTAATGTTGCAATGATTGCAATGCTTGCTGGGATATTTGCACCGATGTGTAGTGGCTTCTATCTTATTATATTTTCCCCCTTTCCACTTCTTCTTCCCCTCCTTGGAAGCTTCTTGGTGCTCTTTCTGCTTCAAACCAGTTGGCTACCACTTATTTTGTCCTATGTTTTTCAGGTATTGTGCCTGTACACATGCCTCATCAACTGTCCTTGGCTTGAATAACATCAACTAGTTTTGTAGACGATTATGTAAGCCCACTATATACTTGAGGAGTACATCTGGGTTCTTGGGAGAGATACCGAGCATGATGGCCATCCTTCAAAGCTGAGTGGTGTACTGATGTATACTCTATCCCTACCTCTACCTAAAGTAGTGCAATTGGATCCATTGGTCCTCTACATACCCGATAGGGTAGAATTGGGAGTTGATGAGGGTTTTAAATTCCTCTCACCTAGTTACTAGCGGATCACCCTCCAGCCTAAGTGTTTCGTTATGGATTTCCCACCAGGTTAAAGAATGTCCCTCTAACTTCAATCTAGAAAATGAAATCTTCTCGTCTTCATTTATATGGTGAACACTTAGATAAAATTCTAGTTGTTGCAACCAATGATTCAATTTGAGTGCATCAATCTCACTTTGGTGTGGATTTATTTCCACTTTCGATTCCATATTGAAGAGGGACTATGAAGGGTTCATGACACTCAAACTTGACTATTCCTTCTTGGATTATTTCCATGAATACTTTCATCAATATTATTGTTCTCCTGATTCCGCCTCTGATCTGATCTCTAAGTTAGATCCTCCATCATCTCTGAATGGTCTGAGATTAAAAACTTGTGGTTCCAACATCTAAAATATCTCTTTTGCTAAATCTCGAGGGTTGTTATGAACATACTCCTCTACCATGGCTAGGGTTTCTGTGACTTCTCTTTAAGTTGATTCCTAGATCCCGTAACTTCCTAAAAATACCCCCCAAAAAAACTTGCTATGATACCAATATAATCTATAAACTTCCATGGATATTCCACTGAAATAGTTTGTCATAATATATATCATAAATAGAATTGAAATATACAATATGAAGTTTAAATTTCTTTATATTCTATAATATTATAGAGACCCTACTGTGAATGGGCAAGAAAAACAAGGAAATAAACCTTACTAGTCAATATTATTAAAATTATGATGTCATTATATTACAATGTAATCATGCTCTAAGGTTTATAGTGTATTTAAATTAAAATTACCTGTACACATTATAATTTCTACAAATATCTAATTATTCAAAATAAAATAAGAACATAAAGCAATAAATGTAACAATACCATCTACTTATAAGAAATAAAGATAACATAAATTATTGTAAAGATAATTTAAGAAAATTTTATTGTCTCCCTTCCTTTATGGTATATCATATCAATGTAATTATAAAAGTAACGATACTTGTTGATATCTTTAGATATCATGCTAATTTAATATCTTAACTATATCATGTTAGATATGATAAATATATCACATAATATTAAATATGATAAAAATATTGAAATCAGATATGAACAATATCATGTACTTACATATATTACATCAATGTAATATCATATCAATATAATTATAATAGATAAATACATATTACATTAAGTAGAGAGTCCCAACGTACTAGATGATTAAGAATTCAACGTAAAAGCTACTTCAATACATAAACCACACCACTACAAGATTAATATATCGGAACTGCCTACAAAATCAACCCACCAACTCGACGAGCACACAATCTCTCATCTACACTGGAAAGGAGTGTTTTTCTGTCAATTTATGACTACAGATGTTTACAACATACTACAAAGGGAGAATATAGAAGAAGAGTTAATGCACAATTTTGTGTAGTAAAGTAAGCAAAACAGATTTCTATAAACTATATACTTCGATCGATTTCATAGAGCATATAAACCAACATTTGATTGGTAATATTATTATAAAATGGCAAAAAGATTCACAAGGATAGTTTTGTTGGGATTTGGTGACAACGAATTCCTCCAAAAATGGATTTGGATTCTATTATTCTGCACTGGTTGCAACTAAATAGACCAAGTTAAAATATGGATAGGGATTGCATTTAATAATCAGATTCTTGTAAATGTATATAAATACATGTAAGCCCGTAGAGGCAGAAAGAGAGACAAAGTGAGAACTTGCTAGTCTGCTGTAATCTTCATGATCTGAATAATAAGACAATCGATGCCTACGCTTGGTGGACGTAGCTCAACATTTGAGTGAATCATGTGAAATCCCTATGTTTCTTATCTGTGTGATTTTTAATTATCATATGTGAATTGTGCTTTCCACATTTGCAATTCTAACAATTGTATCAGAACCACTGCATTGGAGATCTGTGAGGCGAGATCTGTAGTGCAAGAAGGTGAATTGAATAGGTGCCGCAGGAAGAAATTGAGTAGAAAGTCATCAACGCTTCCTAAACAATATTAAAAATGCCCCGACCCACTCACACTTATGAAATTGAAATCTTCACACCGCACACCAAATTCATGCATCACAAAGCGTTGACACTCCCCCATCCCAGCGCTAGCGCTCCCCTGTGAACCTTAAGAGAGCGTTGATCTTGAAACTATTGCTCCCCCACCCATTATGAAGGAGCGCCTATCTCTTCAAAGAAAATTTTGTATGGTTTTGTGAAAACTTAAGGTATGGAATTATTTGGGATTTTTCAAAATTGAATTTCATTTTTTTTTTAAATAGAAAACCTGAAAAAACAAGTAAGTCACGTGGAGGCTACTTTAAAAGGTTTACTATATTTTGGAATATAGTATGTAAAAGTATAAAGTAAATTAAAAGGTGAATTTTATTTTTTAAATTAAAGGTGAGGTTGGTAAAAGATTTTTATTAAATTTTTTATTAAACTTTTTATTATTTCTCCACATTATTTTTTAAAGAGCTTTGGGTTTTATAAGCAGTGGGTATTAGGAAATTTTGTGCTAATGGTTAAGATGCAAATTTCGAAGTTCGAAGTTGAAAAGTTCAGTGGTTAAAGTAACTTTGAGCTTTGGAAGCTCAAGATGCAGGATTTACTGGTGCAACAAGGGTTGCAAAAAGAATTGGCAGACAAGTCAAAGAAACCAACAACCATGACGAATGAGGAATGTGAAGATCTGGATGCAAAAGATCTTAGTACCATTCATTTGTGTCTAGCGGATGATGTTTTGTTTAATATTAGAATCAGGATGTTCGATGATATTGTTAGGGAATTAATGGATGTTATATATGTGCCTGAGCTTAAATCAAATTTGATTTCATTGGGAGTGTTGGATTCTTGTGGATATAAGTATATAGGTCAAGGTGGAGCACTCACATTGTCGAAAGGTAGTTTAGTAGTGATGAAGGAAACCAAGGTTGATAAGCTTTATAAGCTAGAAGGGAGTATTGAAGTGGCATCTGAAGTGATAGATGTATCTTCTTGTTTATGGAAGAAGAATCAAGGTCATAAGAGAAAGAAAGAATTGCAGGTACTGGTAAATGGTAAATCATTTCCAAACTTAAAATCTTTGTTTCTGAATTCCTGCTTGTTTTATATCTCTACAAGTTATGATGGTGGTATAAAGGGATGTTGTGTGTGGGATCCTATTTCTCACAAGGTCATCATTGACAGAGATATAGTATGTATGGAACAACCAAAAGGGTTGATTCAAGATCGCAACGGTAAATTTCTTTGCATGCTAGAAGATTCATTGTATGGCCTATTGGTACCCATGCAAATATACAAGAGGTTTAAATCCTTCATAGTAAGTCATAATTTTTCAAAGGGTAGGAATGACTATATAGTTTATAGTACATTCATAGTCTTGATGTTATTTGCTGATGATATGCTCGATGCAAGCCAAAACATGGATAAAATCAGTAAGAAAATAACTCAGGTGGACAGGACAATTCAAATGAGGGATCAAGGAGCAACAAAACAAATTAAGGGCATGGAAGTATACAGATATGGTAATGGTAAGCTATGGTTGGAGTTTAGTATGAACATTGTAAAACCAGTTTGTATCCCTCTTTCTTTCCATTATAAGTTTTCTTCAAGCATAGGTCTTGTCTATAAAGAAGAAAAGGTTATGTCTCGTGTAAGTTCAGTAGGAGGTTTGTTGTATGTGATGAAATGGTTAAGACCAAATGTATCACATGATAATGATGTTTTCAGATACGTGACAGATTCAAGTGTTGCAGTGAAATGGGTGCTTCAATGTTTGAGAAGCACAAATCTCACCTATAATGGTTACATTGAGATGGTTTGTGATAGTTGTAATGTATATTTTACAAGTGTTTTGGATAGAAGGAAATCTATCACTAAATATGTCTCACAACACAGTTGTGGAAGACATGTTGGAGGTGGAGTGACCCCTCAGGAAATCCAAACTTGTGCAAGCCACACAGGGAAGATCATGAAACCAATTTTATTAGAGAAGTTGTAGTGGTTCTTGGCTTCTCTTGGCTTGCAGAAAAGGTGATGAACAAAAGGAAGGAGCAAGGTATCAGGTTAATTGTTGTCAAGGTGGAGATTGTTGGGATTTGGTAACAACGAATTCATCCAAGGATGGATTTGGATCCTATTATTCTGCGTTGGTTGCAACTAAATATACCAAGTTAGAATATGGATATGGATTGCATTTAATAATCAAATTCTTGTAAATGTATATAAATACATGTAATCCCGCAGAGGTAGAAAGAGAGACACAGTGAGAACTTGCTAGTCTGCTGTAATCTCCATGATCTGAATAATAAGACAACCGATGCCTATGCTTGGTGGACGTAGCCCAACATTTGGGTGAACCAAGTGAAATCCTTGTGTTTCTTATCTCTGTGATTGCTAATTTTCATATGTGAATTGTGTTTTCTACATTTTCAATTCTAACAAGCATGTATTTAACACTAGGAAAATAAGAGGATTCCAATAAAAATCCAAGCAATATTTGTAGTAGACATTGCGGTTTAAGGGAAATATTGCAGAGATTTAATTCATGACTGAAATAATTATTCTTAATTATAAAATAAAATGAGCGTAAAACAAATGAAAACAATAATA
>ML781497.1:300606-340464 GCA_009831015.1 Picea engelmannii
AATATATATATATATATATATATATATATATATATATATATATATATATATATATATATATATATATATATATATATATAACCATCAAAATTATATATCAATATCCATGATCATTTCCACCAGCATATTGGGTTTATGAAAATTTTGATTTACTATCAGATACATAATTACACTTTCAAATATCGTGACCAAGATGGATGATAGATGATAATGATCTTTTGCTTGAAAATAAACTTGAGAAATTTCCGTTCCAAACTTGTGCAACGTCCCTTCCAAGGTTTGCGCAATGTTCATATACCTTCACCTGCTAATCCAATGACTTCACCGATACCTCTCAACCAATGATAGGGGTACTCTTCTTCTCCCTTATCTCCCCTAGCCGCAAAGGGGTCACACACAGAATCACAGACCACAACTAGCTCAAGATTTCCCTCACAAGGAGAGGCTCCCACCTCTTGCACAAGCTTGAATCCTAACTCACACAAGTAAACTTAGTCAATAGAAATTTTAACAACATTTCAGTCATCCAACAATAGGGTCCCTCTCCTTCTTCCTTTCATTTCTTTTATAAAAGAAATTGGTTTGGCACTTGTCTTCTAATGCAATATTAGTCAATTTTTAATAATTAAATTAAAGATTATTCACTCCCAATACATGTCACACTTTCCCCAAGTTGCACATGTTAAATCCTTTTAGATTTGAATAATTAAACATTTTGCCTCACACTCCTCAGTTAGTTCCTAGATTTTATCCTCGTTGTCCCTTAGTTCCCCAAATTTCTCCTTTATTGTGTTCCTTAACTAATTTATAATTGGAGTTTGATTATGAATGTTCTCTTAGTTAGTATTTAGAGGTTGATTATCTTAAGATACTACTCTATGTTGACAACCCATTCTCTCATGAATATATTTTCTTTTATTTAAAAATTCCTTTTTATTTGTTTCATGCACACATTGTTCACATATCTAGATTTTTAGTCATATTCTCCCTTTACTAAATTTTATTTAGTCTAATTCCCTTGACCCATTTTATAAACTTGTTTAGTCAAAACATCTAGACTTAGACTTTTGGTTATGTTTTCTGGTTTATAACTAAATAATAATTCATATTCTTTTCTCTAACAAAGTCTAAGTATTCATTTTATTTTCTAAGTTCTTCTAGATTTTTATTGACTTATAATTTATTCATGCGGCATTACCTTCAAGATGCAACTCTGTGCTCCAAGGGTGTCTTTCATCGTTGACTAGTTTGAAAGTTGTCTGATGCTTGGAGTCAATACTCCAATTGTCGAACTTGTGTGAGACTAAGGGATTAGTGAGGAATAAAAAATCCTTCGTATCACACGCCCCTCATAAATATTCATGAATGACTATCTTAGTCTTCCCTCACGACATCGTGAACCTCTCGAAACAAGGTAGTCGTTAACCTTCAGAATAGGTCATGGTGGGATATCTAGTAGGCCGTGACATGGATGCTTCCACACATCTCCCTCGTCCATCTGATATCTTTGTATGACCCCTCTACTCCATATGTGATTTAGATTAGCAAGTGTCACCATTCCTGCATCCACTAACAAAGATAACTTTAATAACTCATATAAATCAAATCAATAGCTGAAATCATCACATAACACATGCATAATAAATCAAGTGCTCATAACCAAATTCAATAGTCCACTCCCTTACTCAATATGGAGTCCGAGAAATTTTGTCGATGCCTTCAACATCCTCATCATGTCACATTTCCTGCACACTCAAGAATCTCATCATAATACCTGTCAATGATATACATCAATATAATAACATATCAATTTACAAAAGAAGATCATAGCATATACACACAAACCAAAATTCATAATCATAAAGTACCTTGTTTTTAACTAGATCACTTTCACACAAGTGTCCTCAAAGAATAATTAGTGTTATGAAGCATGGTTGATGAAATATGGATGTTACAAATATGTAGTTACTGATTTTTTGTTTATGCATGAAATAGATAAAATGTGAAAAATAGATAAAAACAAATTAAAACCACACACCATCCATAAGATAACACAAATATTTTCTCTAGGAAACCTTATGGGAGAAAACATAGCTAGAAGGTGAAGTTGCTCTTTTCTCTTTTCTCTGGTATGGAAATAATGCAAGTACAAAGGAGAAGTCACTTTCTATGGAGTTACCTCGGACTTTTGTCCTGCTAGGATGCTACATAACATTAACCCCGTTTGTTATGCTCTCTAATTTTCAACTCCCAATTGTTCTATGTTTCTATGGAACAAAATACAATAATAGAAAATGGAACCCCTTCTCTTCCTAGTGGCGCGTTATTTAACATAGACCGATAACCATCTAGGGGTAGTTTTTTTACTTCCTCAAACCTCAATTGTGGTAGGGTTTTGAACCTTCTATAATATTCTTGAAACTCCTCATGTAGATATCCTCATATGCATGAGTAATTGAGCATGGTGTGGCATCCTCTCGTACTATGGTGCTTAAAATGATAGGTTAAATTGTGGGAGGCATAAATTTTGCATACAAAATCCAATTGATGCACGATATGCACCGTTGGAAAGGTATCAAAGTGTAGAACACTGCCAAGGCAGGAAACATGATATTTGGACACTAGAAACCCAAAACACATCATTTATTTCCATAAAATGGGTCCAGAAGGTTCTAGACCCCAATTTTCCAAACCGGGACCTGCCACTAAAATGACCTTGCAAGCTGATTCCCTCAATTTTTTCCAATCTGAAAGCATTGATATAGATTAAAAATAATACAATTATCCAATATGTATCATCTATGGACTTCAAACATCACTAAATACATGAATGTAAACTTGTCATTGAATTGTTTCTTGAACTCAATTTCTAGGTTCTCTTCCAATCATAAAAATTCATTGGTAATGACACTTTAATTTTTAATTTTGATCCCTTATGTTGAGTTAATTTATCTTCCATCTCAAATTCTAAAGGATTCCTTGATTCCCTCACATACATGGATGTCTCTTTGTCTACTTTCAAGATTGATATATTATTACAATTTAACTTGTTTACTTTCGTAAGAAAGATTTGACTATGATTCTTCAAACAATTAATTTTCTTTTCTTTATCAGACAATATTCTATCCATTTTTTTCTTGGAATATTTCTTCTCCTAATATTCTTAGCTTCATTGAGTTTCTAAATCTTTTCAAATGAATACTTGACCTGTTGCTTGCAAGTCAAAATTCTCTTTCTTTAATGCTTGTAGCTAATTTTTGAGGTATTTTTTCTCATTAAATTTCTTTTCTAATTTAAATTGTAGCATATGAATTTGATCTAATGTAATAACAAATTGATTTTGGATGTGGTTTTGTTTCTTGACAGAGACTTGTTCTCAATTCAATATTTTTTTTTTGGAAATCTTGTATAGCCTTTCTTTAACTTTTATATTTCTTCTTATAGTTGAAAACTCATAAATACATACATACATACATATATAGCTTTACTTCTACACCACTATGGAATCTTTCTTTAATTTAATACTTCTTCACATGCACTTTAAAAAATTAAAATTAATTTTCTTTTTCTTTTTCTTTTTCTTTTCAAGAGTTTAGTCCAACATCTTAGAAAATATTTGCCACTAGAAAAATAAATTTGATCACATGCCAATTGATTGAAATAAATTTATTGAAGAGTGGGACATGATCTAGCAAATTTTTATCACCATGAAAAAATAAAAAAATTGATAATAGTTCAATGGAACAACTTCTTCGACACCAATTGAAGCAAACCTGATGGTGATTCACTTCATGAAATGATTCTTTAATGCAACATAAATAAATCTCTTATATTCATTTTAAATATAATTACAATGGATGTGTATATAAATACACATAGTGCGTGATAAACATGTCCTTGGAAAAGGGAATAACCTATCATTATTACACATTAATTATTACATTATATAATAATTCTCCCATGTATACTACTCTAACGTTATTGTTATTTATTACATAATAATTGATACATAATAACATTGATCACAATATACCATATACCATAGGTATATTAGAGAGGTCATGAATACAGGTGATTATTTTTCTAAGTTGCATGACCTTAATGAACCACTCATTGAACAATTTCATAAAGAAGAAAGAAATGATTAATGAAGGAAAGTGGGAAAATGATGAAATAAGGGAAGAATTGAAAAAGAAAGATGAATAAATTTAAATGTTACATAATAATAATAATAAATAACATATTAATGATATTAGAAATATTAAAATCCACTTATAAGAGGAAAAATAAAAAATAATTTATGAAGAAATAAGAAAAATTGTTGAAGAAATCCTGGATGTTATATCAAAAAATAAATGAATAAAGAATTAAAGAAGGAAGAAATAAATTGATGGAAAATATCACCATTAAACTTTAGAAGTATAAGGAAAGAAAGATTAAAAAATATTGCCAAAAATTAATGGAATAAGTTGACCTCTAGCTTGAAAATATCAAAGTCAAATATAATAGAGTTATCTCAAAAGTAGGTAGTATTGAAGACTAAACAAAAAATAGAGGATTCCATCATATCTAAAAATAACATTGATGATATGTATGTGAAGAATGAAGTGCAACAATCAAGGGTGAAACAATATTGACACCCTTATTACCAAAAGAGATAGGAAGATCTCTATCGATGTTACCAAGGAAGAAGATGTAATAACTAACAATATTCATGGAATAGGGTATCATAGAACCATTATTCGATAGAATATTATTAGAGACTAGAAACTGTAATAAATTGGAGAAGTTGCAGCAACTACACATGGAATCAAAGGAAATGAAATTATGTAACAACCAACTATTTAAGATTAAGATTGAAAATGATTGAATTTGGATGGATGGATCATCACCAATGGAAGTAAGAGAGTAGGAATATAATGGAATCCTATTAATTAGTTTAATCACATGTAAAACCATCATGTACAAGGTTCGATACAAAGGGTGCTATCATATGATCCCAAGTGGGGAATATATGGGGTTAAATGTATATGTAATGTGATAATTTTATATGTAATAAAGATCGACTTAATAAAGGGTCCACATGTGCTATGAGTGAATAGGTATATATGGAGGTCATGTAGTCATTACACATAGATTAACATTTGATTTGGATACATGAAGGCATTGGAGTATTTGGAGAAGGTTATCCTATTCTTTAAGGAGTTATGTGTAACTCATATATTTTATATATTTTAGAGTTGTGCTCCATGCTCACATATTGTGTACTTTATGTATACTTTGATTTATTATGATATATTAAGCATTTGATACATTACACATTGATTCTTTCTCAGTTTGCATTAGCAATTTAACTGAATTGTTATTGAGTATCCCATCCCCCCAATGGTGGTATAGAGGGGGTTGGGTACATTAGAAAGTGGTATTAGAGATAAATTAGGCTCCATTATTTTCATTCATTCCACCCAAGTCTACATAACTAGTGTAATTGAGTCTCTATTGAGTACCTCATCCCTTAAATAGTAGTATAGATGGGTTTGGACATTTTACCACCACAATGAACATGTTTCTTTTATTTCCATTGTGTTCAAACATAGAAATGACACTTTGAAGAATGTTTAGTCTAATTCCCATGATTTATGATATATACATTATTAGTCTTAATGTAAGGTAAACATCATCATCATTTATAGAGATATATATCATTGAGAAAATAATCTCACCTCGCCCTCACAAACTTAAGGAAAATAATGGTGATGTTAGTATAATTCCAACCCTGGTGAAAATTGGAATTACCAACTTGCTTAGAGCCCTTTAGATTTTTCATTCTTTTAGAGGTCACATTTAATATTTGTAACATCCCCCATCCCAAATGAGGGACATTATGATGAAGAATATACATAAAATCAAAATTTCTCCTAACTAATTTAATTCATTTACAATTAACTCATTTCCTGTAGCTTACAACTACGAATTTGAACCAGATTTAATTGCGAACAGTTACCATTATTTATATGCATCTATAGAATACTAAAATATATATGAATGCAGATTAATAATTCACACAACAACATATAAATCATTCTTAAATACACATGGTTCATGCAAAACTGATAAAATCATGAAATAACACATCAACAAGATAAAACACTTATCTTTTAATTTTGTTGTGTAACCAACTTCTTGGGATGGACGTTCCACCAAACCATATACTAAATATTCCAAATATCAAAATCCAATCACCCCCAAGCTGAGGCTAGTAATCAAAAAAATAGGTTGGTCACTCACAGTACACTCACAACTCATAAAACTCACAACCCACTGATATATTCTTACAACTATCCCTATTTTCCACCAGCTCTTTTCCTCTTGACCTGCCAACCCAATGAATGTACCCCTTCACTGATCTTAGTCCCTCAAGCATTCCATTGATTTATTAGGGTCTCTCTGACACATGCAACTAGGAATATCTCAACTGGGAACTCCATGGAACCTGCTGCTAGGAAAACTACCAACAAACCAACAACAAACACTTGTTGTTTAGGCCTAACACCCCGTTTCTTCAATTTCTAGCTCCAAATACACTCCAATACGCTCTATATTTATCTAAAATTCACCCTCCATGGCTGCACTATCTCCAATCTCTCTTCCTTGCTCTCCCCTTGCTCCTCATGCACAAAATCTGACTAACTAAAACTGTTTTCCCAACCCATACAAATTTCTCTCATTTGTCTTGCTTTGATTGACTCACACTCTTCCCCAATCTAATTGTATTCAAACCCCATGTGCCCGATAAATTTTGGATGTGACCACTCACACCCACCCTCTTACATGTATTCAATGATTGGTTTTGGGAACACTCAATACAAAATTAGAAGGTTCATATACAAATAACAATTTTAGGAAAATGAGTTGAATTAATATACATGGGTAATTCCCCCTTGGACCCATCTTGACCATTATCTTATACCATCCCCTCTCTTGTGGATGAATTCATCTCCCATCTCTTTTCCATGTCCCCTTAGCAATTGGCATCACATTTTATTATTAAAACATAGAAATACAATTCACATATTACATCATTTTGGTCATAGCCACACATTATATATACATTAATCATTAATTAAAATGGGGATTATATTGGGGATGCTACAGTCCCCCTCCCTTAAAATTATGTTCCATTCTCAGTGCACACTATGTTGATATACATATATGAAAATTTACATTACAATAACTAGAAATAAATTCTCCAATTTAACAACTCCAACAGCAGTTCCAACCATAATCTCATGTTCCTCTCAACTCGCCAACCCAAATAATGAACCATTCATTTAGAAGGGTTAACCCAAGGTATGTACCATATTTTTATCAAGGATAACCTAAGGAATGAGCCATTATTTTATCAAGGTCCCTAGCGCAGTTGGTTAGGACTTTGAGATGTGGTTTCAAAACTCTAGCTTCTCAAAATGGAGTCTTGCATTCCATTTAATTCAAAATTGTCAAAAATTTTAGGGTATTCTAGCTACATGTTTTCTTCATGCTCCCATGTATCATCCTCAGGACCATAGCAGGTCCATTGAACCCTTACCATCCCTATGGCTTTGTTCCTGAGCACTTTGAATTTCTGGTCCAGGATGCATACTGATTCCACCCGAAAATCTCCTTCATGCTCCACCTAGATCACATTCCAATAAATTAGGTGGTTAGGGTCAGGAACATATTTATTTAATAATTAGACATGAAATAAATTATGAACTCTCATGAATGCAGGAAATGCTAGCATGTATGCAATTGGCCCTATCTTTTATAATATTTCAAAAGGCCCACAATATCTTCCTGTGAGCTCTGGGAAACTTCTTAATCTTAGCGAACTTCTCTTTTTCTTGAATTAAAAAAAAGAAGAAGAAAACATGTTAATATTTCAAAAGGCACACAATATCTTCTTGCCAGCTTTGGGAAACTTCCTAATCTTAGCGAACTTCTCTTTTCCTTGAATTAAAAAAAACCATGTTTTCCCACTTTAAAATCTCCAAACAATCTATTCTTGTCCACATAGCTTTTCTGCATATCATGGCTAGCCTTTAAATTCTACTTTATCTTTTCCATATGCTCTTCCATTTCCCTCAACAATTCTAGCCCCAAAAATTGTTTGTCTTCTAGATTATCCCAACTCACTAGAGTGTTACATTTTATTCCATACAATGCTTCAAATGGACTCATTTTCAATGAGGCTTGGTACCCATTGTTGTAAGAAAACTCAACTAAATGAGTATAATCTTCCCACTTTGATGGTTGATCCATAACATACATTCTAAGCATGTCCTCAATTATTCTGTTGGTCCTCTTTGTTTTCCCATATGAGTCTGGGCGTTATGATGTACTAAGATTTAAATTTTTCCTAGATCTCTTGAACAAACCTTTCCAAAAATTCGATGCAAATTTTGGATCTCTATCTGGAAATATTTCCTTAGGAACTCCATGTAACATGACAACTTATTTCATATATATTTCTGCAATATTGTTTTCCTTATGTGTAGTCTTTACTGGAATAAAATATGCTTCCTTAGTCAATTTATCCACCACCACATTGATGGAATCATGGAGATTCACTGTTCTGGGAAGATTTCTAATAAAATCAATTGTGACAACTTCCCACTTCCATTCTAAAATGCACAATGGAAGTAGAAAATCTGTTGGATGTCTATGCCATGTTTTCACTTTTTGGCATTCTATACATATGGTTATGTAATTAGGCACTTTCTTCTTCATTGCTGGCCAAAAGTATTGGATTCTCACTCCTACAATTGTTTTCTGATATCCTGGGTGCCCGGCATATGGCACATCATGCATTTCTTTTAGAGCCATAATTTTCAGCTCATTGGAATTTGACACGTATACTTTTCCTTTGTACAAGAGAAGCCCATCTTATTTTAACTCATAAGAATTAAATTTCTATTGAAATTACCTCGATGTAATATCTCTTTTAGTTTTAGATAATGATGATCTGAATTTGTTGCTGCAATAATTTGATATTTTAGATAAATTTTGTTCATGCTAATGGCTGCAACATCCTTCTCATGTGCCTTCCTACTGAGTGCATAAGACACTTGCTTTTCTTTTCCCTTTATATTCTTAATTTCAAAATCATATTCACTTAGAAATTCCATCCATCTAGTTTGTATGAAATTTAGTGTTGGCCGTCCAAACAAATGCTTCAGACCACAATAGTTTTCCTTAGCTCCACTTTCTTCCCCATAAGGTAATGTCTCCACATTTTCAATGCATGTACAATTACTTCTAATTATAGATTATGGGTAGCATAATTCCTATCATGCTCCTTTAATGTTATGGACTCATAGCTTACCACATGATCTTTTTGACCGAGGATTCCACCGAGCCCTTCCTTCCATGCATCGTTGAACACACAAAAATATTCATTCAGATCCACAATCTTCAATATTGGTGCACTTGTCAATATTTTCTTGAACTACTGAAAACTCTCTTCACCCTTGGAAGTCCATTTGAACTTCACTACCTTCTTTTGCAAAGAAGTGATTGTACTTGCAATCATGGAAAAACCTTTTATGAATCTTTTGTAATAACTAATAAGACCCATGAATGATCTGATCTGATATGCATGACATTTCTTGGTGTTGACCATCCTCTAAGGGCCTCTATCTTATTAGGATCCACTATTATCCCTTCTACTGAAACTATATGCCCCAAGTAGTGAATCTTCTTTTGGTAAAAGATGCACTTACTTATTTTAGCATACAATTTATGCTCTCTTAAAACTTGCAACACCATTCTTAAATGTTTTTCATGTTCCTCTTTTGACTTAGAGTAGATGAGTATATCATCTAGGAACACAATCACAAAATTGTCCAAATACTTTTGAGCACTCCATTCATCAGGAACATAAGAAATGTTGGGGAACTTGATAGTCCAAATGACACTACCATGAATTCATAATTCCCATATATTGTTTTGAATGCAATATTTCTAATGTATTCTTATTTTATCCTTACTTGATGATAAATTGATATCAAGTCAATCTTGGAAAATATTCTTCCACCTTTCAGTTGATCGAACAAATCATCAATTCTTGACAAAGGATATTCGTTCTTTATTGTGACATTATTCAGTTGTCTAAAATCGATACACATCCTTAGGGTCCAATCTTTCTTCAAAAAAAAAGAACGAGGTCTCCCCAAGGTGACACACTTGGGTGTATATATCCCTTCTTTAAAATCTCCTCAAGTTGCATATGCAATTCTTTCAATTCTGGTGTGCCCATTTTATATGGTGTCTTGGACACTAGGGAAGCTTCTGGAACCAATTCAATAGAGAAATCAATGTCTCTCTTTGGTGGCAATCCTGGGATTTCTCTAAAATCATCTTAAAAATCCATCAATACCAAATGGTGTTCAATACTTGTTCCTTTATTCTTGGCTACCTCTTCCATATGGGTTGCAAAAATTTGACATCCCTTCCTGAAACTCTTTTTCAACTACATGGATGAAATTTCTCTAACAACTACAACTCTTGGAATTTCTTGAATTTCTCTAACCAAGATTTCTTATGCTTACTTATTTGCAAGTGAAATATTTCAACAATTTTAGCATTTATGTAACTATGGCTAGCTCCATAATCAATCAAAATTTCTATGGGTTGGTTTTCAATATTACCTTCCACTTCCATCATGGGTGATTGATACTCAACTTGGTTGTTTTCTTAGGATGCATAAATCCTTGGCATATTCCCTGCCATGTCTTCCATTGTTTCATCCTCTTGAATGTTGCGGAAAATACTCATTCTTTCTCCTTTGTGAGGGAAGTCCCTATATAAATGATTTCCCCAACATTGTATAGAATGATGCCTTGGCCTTCTCCGAAATAAATATGCATTCTTGTGTTCATTTTGGGCTGACTAACCTTGTTGATTTGCTTGGGATGTTTTATTGAAAAAGGTTGGCTTAAAAGATTTATGTCTTTGATCCTTTTCCCTTTCATCTTGTCATTCCAAGCCCTTTGAAAAAATGGACTTCCTTTACTTTGCTCATATAGGTTCCTTTCTCCCCTTATGGTTTCCTCCAAAGTTTTGGGGTTATCATATTGAATCTTGTCACTATATAGGATGGTAAATCACTTAGAAACCTTTGTATTTTGACCTTATCATCCTTGATGAATTCAACAAACTTCAACAATTCAAAGAACCTATTTTCATATTCGTCAATTGTCATGGTTCCCAACTTCAGTTCAAAGAACTCTTTTATCTTTCTTTCATAATAATGGTCAGACAAATATTTATCATGGAAATATCCTTTGAAATGCCTCCATGATATCCTCTTCTCATCAAGTTTCTTGGCTTTCTTAAGCTGATCCAACCACATGGATACCTTTCCTTGCAAGTGGTAGGTTGCAATTCTAAATTCTACTTGGGAGGGGTAATCGTGCAACTATAAATATTTTTTCATTTTCAACAACCAGACCTCTGCCTCTTCTCCTTTCCTATGCTCACCATTGAGAGTTGGTGGCTTAATCTTCTCGAGTTCACCTTGCAAGATGTCTTCCTCATACCTTCTTCTTTTCCTCTGAACATGAGAAACAATTGGGATGCTCCCTGGAATTGAACTTGCATGAGTTCCTCTAATGGATTTCCTTGGAGAATTATGACACTTTCTCATGCTTCTTGACCGCCTATCATTTCCATGATCATCCCTTTTGCTATGTGATATTGATGCTGACACTTGTCTAGCACTAGATGCTTTCTTGGTGCCAAAGTATTTGTTGAATTTCATATGTAACATGTTCAATCTCTGAGGTATCTCTTCATGATCCTTCATAATCCTTTCTTTATTAGCTTTATAGCTCTACACCTCTGTATGTAGGCTTCTCATAGTGTTAGACTCCCACATATCTCTTCTTCCATTTGAATTTGTCTTAGCAGTCCCCATGTTGAAATGAAAACCTCTTATATCTTCCTCATGGTTGTAATATCCTTGAGCATATTATATAACTCCAGTCCTCATATAAGAATCAAATTTTCCTTCCCGTACCTCTAATTCTGCATGAAATGTGCATGCAATAATTACTGTTAGAACCATGCATAGCATAAAACATTCCATCCATTAGAATACCAATTATTTATTCATCAATTTATGAAGTCCACATTTCACATAATCACATTTTGATTCCCTTGAGGTATTCCTCTCTGAAACATATTTCCAATGGTTGTACTCATGCCTCAATCTAATTTCTTAGTGAAACGTTACAACATTTACATGCTGCCAATTCCACTCTTATACTGCTACAAAAATATATTTATTAATTTTTGGAAGATTTTATTTCCCAATTCAAATTGTTGGGTTGATATATGTCTTCCACTCCTTGAAACCTTTCCAACTACTATTTTTTTTGTCAAATCCGAGCTCTAAGTTGAAAGTTATGGTCTAAAGAAGTTTAGGTTGTTTTACCCAATTTATCCCAGCAAGCTACATGTGTCTTATTTATCTTCCTACACATTTTGTAGGTACCCATAACCAAAAATTGACTTTACCACTGGCTTATATGGGTCATAATATTTCCATTGACTACTCCTTTGCATCAAATGGACTTCTAAGTTATGCCCTCTAGAAGTAAAATTGGTGCCAAAATTTACCCTCACTATTTTTGCTATAACTTTCTCATACAAACTCCATTTTGTGAGATGTTTAGCTCACTCCAAGTTATTTTGCTTGAGATGTAGAGACAAAGAGTACCTTGGAACACTCTAGTTACACTTTATTCTTGTGGGTTTTGAATGGCTAAAAACATCGTTTAGGTCCTCAAAAATTTCGTGCAAGTTAATGACCTTTAAAAACTACAAAAAATTGTATGAAACTAACTATTTTACTACTGTAAAAACCCTTTTAAATATGAACCATTGATCTCAGATCAATAGAAACATCAACCATTGATCTAACTCTATCGGCCATCAATGATCAACATCATCCTTTGGGTGCCCAAAATTCTTTTCCCAAACTGTTAATTTGGCTGTCGGTCGTCGGTCCATTTCCCTGACACCCAATTTGCAAACTTTGCTAAACTTCCCAACTTAATCATTGGCCATCAATCACAGATTATCATTGTTTTCTAATGAACATCCCTCAAATTTAGCTGATGCTCAACCTTCTCCCTTAAAGAGATCCTTGGCTAACGTGGAAACTACTAACATGGAATGACACATGGATATTGATGTCACATTCCATGTGGATGATGACATCATCATCCGATTTTCCTTTATCTATGATCGACCACTTCTCTTGGACGACCCGAACAATTTGCAGAATCAGTCGATGCCCAACCATCGACACGTCGGTCATTGACTACTTCTCTTGCTTGATTTAAAACACTTCTTTGAATCGACTGATGCCTGACCATCGACCCATCGACCATCAACCATCAATGATTGTAAACATTTCGGTGGATTCGATCAACCCCCGACCGTCGATGATCGATGGTAAGATATTTCTTATGACTCACCAAGCTCTTATCCCAACTCGTTAATTTGACCATCAATCATCGATGAACTCTATTGGCGAGCTTTATTACTTAGAAAACATTTCGACCAAAACTCCAATTGATCTAGACTATTGATCTACCACTCACAAATGATCGTGGTCATTGATTAGATCGACTTTTCTCAAATCTTTCAAAAACCAACCATCGATCGTTGGCCATCAACCATTTCTCTTGGTGAATTTACAACACTTCGCCAAACTCGCCGATATGACCATTGGTCGTCGATGGATTCAATGGTCGAACCTTACACTTAGAAAATTTTGACAAAAACCTAGGTGAATCTGGGCTGCCGATCTCATCTACCAATGAAATAAATCCTACCCATTTATTTACTCAAATTTTTGAACAGTCAAAACTTTATGAATTTTTATATTTATCATGACATGAAATATCACCCGTCGATCTCAAGATCAGAAAAGATCTCAACCATTGATTCACCAAACTTCGTGTACCTCTACAAGCGGCCATTAAAACTCAAATTTTGACCATCCTAGGATGAATTTCGATCTACAATTTCACCTCTCTAGTCCATTAACCTTCTTAAATAGTCCAGAGTCATTCAAATATGTTTCCATGAATTTGGAGATTTCTCTCTAAATTCTTTGTTTTTCCCAAAATATGTCACATACAAAATATACAACAATGAATTTCACCTATTCATTCTGGTTCGAGCCCATCCAAGCCCGGTTTTTAAGCTACACTATGATACCATATTGCAACGTCCCCTAGCCCAACCAAGGGAAATTATGGTGCAAAATATACATAAAAATGAAATTCCTGCTAATTAATTTAATTCATTTACAATTAACTCGTTTCATGTACCTTACAACTACAAATTTGAACCAGATTTAATTGGTAATTGTTACCATTATTTGTATGCATCTACAACATGCTAAAATAGATCTGAATACATCTTAATAATTCACACAACAACAAATAAACCTTCTTAAATACACAGAGTTCATGCACAACAAATAAACTCATGAAATAACACATCAACAAGATAAAACACTTATTGTTTAATTATGTTATGCAAACAACTACTTGGAACAAACATTCCACCCAACCATAGAATTATTGTTCCAAATATCAACAACCAGTCACCCCCAAGCTAAGGCTAGTAATCCATAAAATAGGGTGGTCTCTCATGGTCCACTCGCATCTCATAAAACTCACAACTCATTGATATCCTCCTACAACTATCCTGATTTTCCACCATCTCTCTTCCTCTTGACTTGTCAAACCCAAGGAATGTACCCCTTCACTGATCTCAGTCCCTCGGGCATCACATTAATTTATCAGGGTCTCTCTAGCACAAGCAACTAGGAATCTCTCAGTTGGAAACTCCAAGGAACCTGTTGCTAGGAAAACTACCAACAAACAAAAAAAAACACTTGTTTTTTTAGTGCAACTCACACTAGAGTTCACCCTTCAGGATTGAAAACCTGGTTCTTCAATTTTCAGCTCCAAATACACTCCAATACACTCCATATTTCACTAAAATTCTCCCGCCATGGTTTCACCAACTCTAGGCTCTTTTCCTTGCTATCCCCTTGCTCCTCATGAAAAAAACTTGACTAACTAAAACTATTGTCCCAACCCATACGAATTTCTCTCATTTGGCTTGCTTTGCTTGACTCACACTTTTCCCCAAGATGATTGTACTCAACTCCCATGTGCCAATAAATTTTTGATGTGACCACTCACACCCACCCTCTTACATGTATTCAATGATTGTCTTTGTGAACACTCAATAAACAATTCGAGGGTTCATATACAATTAGAAATTTTAGGAAAATGGGTTGAATTAAAATACATGGGTAGTTCCCCCTTGGACCCCTCTTGGCCATTATCCTAGACCCTCCCCTCCCTTGTGGATTATTTCATCCCCCATCTCTTGTCCATGTCTCCTTAGCAACTGACATCACATTTTATTACTAAAACATAGAAATACAATTCACATACTACATCGTTTTGGCCATAGCCACACATTATAACTACATTAAGCATTAATTAAAATAGGGATTACAGTGGGGATGTTACAATTGTTGATACTGAGAGGGGGGTGAATCATTATCAAGTACAATTTACAAAAAAATTCAACTTATACTTAAACCATTCAATTATATGAAATGAGCAATGAACAATAGTATAAGAGTTACACTAATACACTACAATACACCATGCACAATATATGAGAAATAATCAATAGTTATTGTTCAAGGGAAGTAATGACTTTCAAAGGTAGCTACAACTTCCAAATGTAAAGGGAGGGATAAAACTCCAAGAGGAAGATACAATCCTCCAATATAAAGAGAGAGTTTAACTCTCCATCCTTTCCCCTTCCTTCCACCCAAGAATATATGAGATATAATAAAACTTTACATTATATCATGATCATCAACCAACCATCACATATAACCTGATAATGCTTTCTGAGACTTCTTTAATTTCTGCAATTATTCAATTATTGGAATACTATAATCCTATAGATAATATTTATCAATGTATTCTTTGAAACTTCTCCAAGTTTCACCCCTTGAATCCTCCCCAAAAACAAGTTATAGAAAGAATGGTAGACTTTATTCAATTCTGGTTTATTCAGGAGATCGAACTTGTAGAAAATGCCCCATGCTCAATATTTAACATCTGATTCAAAAAATCACACAAAAGAAATGAAATTCTGTAATATTTCCAATGAAATTTGTCCCACTTTATTTGGATTCTCTATGAAGAAGTTACGACTATTTTACCCTGAACACTTGTTTATTGACTAGCTTCAGGACTGGTCAAAAACTCTATCTTCCAAAGAGTGTATATCCATAATTGTAGCAAATAAAAACCTTAAACTTGTACCAAAGGTACCTTTATATGTATTCTCAATACCATAGAAATTACACCATTTGAATCATTCTAGAAAAAAAGTTATAGTGAAAATGGTAAGATGACCTGGAAATAACATACCTTAGAACACATCACCAAAAGACTTCATCCTCCCTTGAAATCCGACCTTCTTTACTTCTGATTTCCTCTGAAATTAGACTTGTGTATCAAATGAATGTATAATGATATTTATTTATACCTTTTATGTCACTTTCTTTTAACATTAGGGATGACCTGACACTTTCTTATTTTGTAATTCTTTTCTATAATTATCTTCAGGGCCTACATGTACTTCTTTCTTCAATTCACTTTGTCATCTTCAAAAGTTCATTTCTCCTCAACCATGAGGAACAACGTGACGTTACACATACCACTGGAAACAAAATGATGTATATGATCCATCCATGTGTGTTTTATCTACATGTGCATTGTCCTTCATGTCCAAATACGTTCACCAATATTGCGGTCCAAAACCAATGACTAGGGTTGACATCAATGAGAACAACCAGTCTTCCAACAATCTGCCCCTTTGTCATTGATGGCAACACTCATGCTCCCCCTATCATCATGATCCCAATTTCTCTCCCCCTTTGACATCAATGTAAAATGTTAGGGCTTCTCCCTCTGAGTTTAATGGAAAAAGGTAACCTTCTTCTTTGGGGCTGCTCCCCCTGAACATGTGGCACTCAATAATACTTCATCCTTATTTTTGGTCTTTGGGACTTTTTCTTCCTTGGAATCTTTTTGTGTGGATTTTTTCTTCTCTCTCTTCTTCATGTCTAGGATGTATATGTTGTTCAGTCTTCTTGTTGCAGTTGCAACCAATCTTCCTGAGTTATTTTCTCCAATTTTACATTTTCGGGTGTCAAACGTAAGAGTGTATCCTTGATCATACATTTTACCAACACTAAGTAGATTATGCTTCAGATATTCAACCAATAGGACTTTTCCTGCTTTTATATTTTCACTTCCAAGATTTACAGTTCCTTTTCCAAGTATTTTGGTAGACGAGTCATCTCCAAATGCAACCTTTCCACCCTTTTTCTTCAAGCTAACAATTTTTCTTCGATCTCTGGTCATATGAGATGAGCACCCATTGTCTATGAACCATTCATCTTCTTCTTTTCATTCTTTAGCAACCAATGCTATTCGAAAATTTTCATTGTGTGGAATTTCTTTCCTTTTCCATGTTGTAGTTGGTATGAAGACATTTGGCATACGATTATCCTCCTTCATCTCTCTGCAATCTCGTACTCTGTGACCAAGATTATTGCACTTGTAACATAAAATATTTTAATCCATTAATGGGTCAAATGGATTATAATTTATGTTGACAGGTCTACAAACATTTCCATATCTACTATTTCCACCATTCATGTAGCTTTCATATTTATTCCTTTCATTGATTCTACAATTGATTGCCTTGTGTCCAAAATTTCCATGAGTATAACAATGTCCAAGAAAGAAATTTTGATACTTGGGCGTAAGTGATCTTCTTTGTGGTGTGGTCCTTCTAGGTTCACGATCTATTCTTTTGTAGTTTCCTTCATAATGATTTTTTTCATACCTGATGAGAGAGGATCTTCTTGATGTCTCATTCCTTCTGAATTCTAGTCTTTTATCTTGTTGTTCAACTTGTTCTGGAGAGTTGGTTTCATCATTTTCAACTTCCTTCTCTTGTTTTGTTGTCTTCAAACTGTCATTGTATCCTATTCCTGTCTTCTCATTTGGAGATCTTTGACTACTAAGGATCTCATCTAATTTTTCAATTCTTTTTTCGAACTTCTTCAACTTTTCTGTTGTCAATAGTAGCTCCCCTTTTGTGTGATCCAATTTTGCTTTCAATTTCTCATAATCTTCTAATTGTTCCTTCAAGTTATTAATGGTATTTTCAATCTTGTAATTCTCTTCTTCACAACTACTCAATTCACCTTTTAGTATTATGTTTGTGTTTCTAAGCTTGCTATTTTTAGTTTCAACATGCTTTAAGTTTTCAAGATTCTCATCTTCTTGTTCACTCTCTACATTGTCTTTGTATCCCCAAAAGGAATCAAGTTTGGTTTCTTCATCTGAATCTTCTTCACAAATGATTTATTTTTCTTTATAATGCTTGTGATTATCATCCTGGGTTTCTTGGGTTATGAAGAGGACTTCTCCTCCATCAATATCTTCTTCATCACTCTCATCTGAGGAGATGTCATCATCCTTGGAGTAGAATCTCTTTTTATTGTTGAGAGTTCTCTTTTTATAGTAGCATTTTTCCACAATATGTCCTATTCTACCACAGTTAAAGCATTTGAGAGGAGGCTTACCTTTGTATCTTCCACTTCCCTTCTAGAACCTTCTTACGAAGTTTGCTATTTCTTCATCAAGGTCATTATCCTTGTATTTTGTCTTCTTCATATATTTAAAGGCTGATTCATTGTTTGGCTAGTCACTTTCTGTACTTGTTCTCATTTCATATGCTATAAGTGACCCATGTAATTCATCCATTATCATTTTGGTTAAGTCCCTAGTTTCTTCAATGGAAGAGACCATAGCATCATACTTGAAGATAAGTGATCTCAACACTTTTTGTACAACCAAGGATTCATTGAGCTCTTCACCTAATCCTCTGATAGAACTAACAACTTCATCAACTCTAAGAAAATAGGTTGCAATATCTTCCTTTTCATTCATCTTCAAATTTTCAAATTATTCTCTATGTCATTGAATCTTGACCTGCTTAACTTTTGGATCACCTTTGTAGATACTCCTGAGTTTTTCCCATACCTCTTTAGCAGTGCTACAGCCCATCACTTTTCTAGCAATGGTTGGTGCCAATGCTGTTAGAATAACATGTCTGACTTTTGAATTACAACTCATAAGATTTTTCTCATTTGGATCGGTTGGAGCATTATTTGGGATTACATAGCCATTTACAACTGAGTAAAAAATGTCTACTCCCAAAATCGTTAGGTAATTTTTCACTCTATCACTCCAGTTTGCATAATTTCTTCCATCAAATTTTTGAATCCCATTTGAAATGTGCTCATGGTCATCCATCTCTTCTCAGGATTTTCCTTCCAGTGGTTACACTGTTCTGAAGGCAACCTACTCTGATACCAATTGTTGATACTGAGAGGGGGGTGAATCAGTATCAAATAAAATTTACAAACCTTTTCAAATTATACTTAAACCATTCAATTATATCCAATGAGAAATGAACAATAGTATAAGATTTACACTAATACACCACAATACACCATGCATAATATATGAGAAATAATCAATAGTTATTGTTCAAGGGAAGTAATGACTTCCAAAGGTAGCTACAACTTCCAAATGTAAAGGGATGGATAAAACTCCAAGAGGAAGATACAATCCTCCAATATCAAGAGAGATTTGAACTCTCCATCCTTGCCCCTTCCTTCCACCCAAGAAAATATGAGATATAATAAAACTTTACATTAAATCATGACCATCAACCAACCATCACATAGAACCTGATAATGCTTCCTGAGACTTATTTAATTTCTATAATTCTTCAATTCTTGGAATACTCTGATCCTATAGATAATATTTATCAATGTATTCTCTGAAACTCATCCAATTTTCATTCCTTGAATCCTCCCCAAAAAGAAGTTATAGAAAGAATGGTAGACTTTATTCAATTCTATTTTATTCAAGAGAGCGAACTTGTATAGAATGCCCCGCGCTCAATATTTAACATCAGATTATGAAACTTGCAAAAACAAAACTATATTCCATACTCTTTCCAATTAAATTGGTCCCACTTCATTTGGATTCTCTATGAAGAAGTTATGACTGTTTTACCTTGAACACCTGTTTATTGACTAGCTTCAGGACTGATCAAAAAACCTATCTTCCACATAGTGTATCTCCATAATTATATAGAATAAAGAGTTGAAACTTGTACCACATGTAACTTTATATGTATTCTCAATACCATATAAATTTCACCATTTGAATCGTTCTAAAAAAAAGTTATAGTGAAAATGGTAAGATGACCTGAAAATAACATACCTTAGAACACATCACCAAAAGACTTCATCCTCCTTTGAAATCCAACCTTTTTTACTTATGATTTCCTCTGAAATTCGACTTGCGTATAAAATGAATGTATAATGATATTTATTTATACCATTTATGTCACTTCCTTTTAACATTAGGTTCGACCTGACACTTTCTTATTTTGTAATTCTTTTCTATAATTATCTTCAGGGCCTACATGTACTTCCTTCTTCAATTCACTTTGTCATATTCAAAACTTTATTTCTCCTCAACCATGAGGAACCACATGATATGTCACATACTATTGGAAACAACATGATGTATAATATCCATCCATGGGTGTTTTATCTGCATGTGCATTGTCCTTCATGTCCAAATACCTTCACCAATCTTGCGGTCCAAAACCAATGACTAGGGTTGACATCAATGACAACAACCAATCTTGCAAAAACAATAGTTTCTTTTACCTTGAAATAAAAAATTGGTGCTCTTACAATCACCTGTTTGTTTTTCAAGGTTAAATTTACAATTTATTTAAAACCACGACCTTGACAACTAGTACTATTGCAAGAAAAACCTTTAAAAAATCCCTTCAATCGAAAAGTGGTGCTCCTAGAATCGACGACCCATTTTTTTTTCAAGGTAAAAATTACATCTTCTTTGAAATCATGGCCTTGACAACCAATACTATTGAAAAAAAAATCATTAAAATAAATCTCCAAATAGAAAATCAATGATCCCATAACAATCAGTATTGTTGTACCAAAAACCTTAAGATCAACCCCCCAATTGGAAAAATGTGTCATCGATGGAAATGCTTATTTTTTGTCTTAAAATTGCAACATTTGTGAAAACATACACAAAAAGTGTGACACTATCAGAAAAAAATGAAAAACAAATATAGGAAAAAATACACATGACACTAGGGAACAAACTATGTTTAAAAAAACTAGTAATAAAGAATAGTTAAAAAGAAAAATGAAAAATTTTAAAATATAAACAAAAAATGGCCCAACCTGTGTTGGAATACTGGGAGGAGGGGGAGGGGGGGCGAATTAATATTATGCAATATTAATTCACCGATGGAAATGATTTTTTTTGGCTTAAAATCAACCCCCCAATTGGAAAAAATTTAAAAAATAAACAAAAAATGGCCCAACCTATGTTGGAATACTAAGTGAGGGGGGAGGGTGAATTAATATTATGCAATATTAATTCACTGATGGAAATGCTTATTTTTTGGCTTAAAATCAACCCCCCAATTGGAAAAATGTGTCATCGGTGGAAATGCTTATTTTTTGGCTTAAAATTGCAACATTTGTGAGAACATAGACAAAAAGTGTAACACGATCACAAAAAAATGAAAAACAAATACAAGAAAAAATATATATGACACTAGGGAAGAAACTATGTTTAAAAAAAATAGTAATAAAGAATAGTTAAAAAGAAAAATGTTTTTTTTTAAATATAAACAAAAAATGGCCCAACCTATGTTGGAATATTGAGGGGGGGTGGGGGGGCGGGGGGTGGGTGTGAATTAATATTATGCAATATTTTACCACTTTTAATCAAAAAACATAATCATTAAATTTATCAGTAGTATATCATCAATATATCATGAGCAATATCAATCAATAGAGCATGAAAAATAACCACAGATACACAATACACTAGAATTTACATGGAAACCCAAATGGGAGAAAACCACAAACTGATTTCTTATATTTCAAAGATTACATCCATTGGAAGAACCAACTGGAAGGAGGCACCAACTTGAAGGAAGCTACAACTCCCTGAATTCTCCAGCTACAACTAGAAGGAGGCTACGACCCCCTGATTTAGAGGCACCAACCTAAAGGAAGCACCAACTACCTGAGTTCTTTGGCACCAACTGGAAGGAGGCTACAACTTCATTTCCTTGCCCTATCTTGTTGCCCTAAGATATAAATGTAGAATCAAGCTGTCACTATCTTTGTCACATTATCTTGTATCCAACCTGTCACTGTCATTGTCCCTACCACTATCTCTATCACTTCAATCTTTATCCAACCTCTCACTATCCCTATCGCTATCTCTATCACTGTCTCTTTCATTCATCAACCAACCATAACCAAATCCACTCACATCGCCATACCATGTACATCAACCATGTACAAGATCTTGTACCATACCATATGCCAAGTATCCAAGATATGCCTCAAGCATATACCATATGGTAAACCATATACTAAGTATCCAAGATGTGCAAATGTCTCAACAATATGCCTCAAGTATGCCCCATAACAACCAAAATCATATACCAAGTATATGTCTCAAATAAAAACAAATATCACAAAGATTTGCCTCTAACAATGAAACATAACATCTAAAACTAAGTACCAAGGATATATCTCAAGAATGTATCAATATCACCAAAACATGGACCTCAACCATATGCAACCATATACCAAAGAAGCCTACAAGACATGCCTTAATCATGTGCCATACCATCCATGATACAAGTCCCAACAAAGAACATAAATGGCATACCTTACTCATGAAGAAACAATTGACACATACCAACTTAGATCATGTAGCATCCTTGTTGTAACATCATACCTTGCTGCAACCTGAATAAAGCATCCTCCCCAAATTCATCTTAGCCTCACAAGACTAAAACCTGTTGTTTATCAATGCTTTATGTGATGAGCCCTAGACAACATGTTGGAGTGCCTCATGGGACACCAGTAGTCTAACCCGCGAGGGTCAACCAAACTAGTTTTTTCTCAACAAGACCCACTCTCCTCTGGAATATCGAAAATGCCGTACTTCTCACTCTTTCATTGACTTAGATTTCACCATCACAAACTTTTCATTAGATCACATACTCACATATAATATATTCAAGTAAACTTGTTTGTGAATGTCCTGATGAGAGGATTCTTGGGGTGTATATATTCTTTTTCTAAGTAACCTCTTTCCTTAACTTCAGGGCTTCTTGAACTTTCTTGATATAACTACTTTACCCTTTCATTAATGACTTGTAATAGTTTAGGGGATTCTTAACCATTCTTAGGGGATTCCAACTTCATGACCTCATAACTCCTCAACCATGAAGAACTACACAACATACCACCTACCATTGGAAACAACATTATGGGGACTATCCATCTATGAAGGTCTTGTATGTACTTGTAATGTTATTCAACCTCATTTTCCTTAGTCAACTTCGGGCCTCATGAACACACCTCTTGGATTCTTGTATACTTTCTCAAAGCGTTTTCCCTTGAGGGCCATGATTAAAGCTACACCGTAAGGAGAGCACTTTGGAGACTTCTTCAATTATACCCATTACTTCTAGAGGCTTCTATACTTCCTCTAAAGTTTACATCAATGACAATCAATTTTCAACAATCTACCCCTTTGGAATTGATGACAACACTCATGCTCCTCCTGCGACCAATGTTCCCCCTGTCTGCATGCTTCTATTACCCCCCCCCACCCTTTCACATCAATGGAAAAGGGTAACTCCCATTGAAAAACTTCTTATGAACTTTCTCTCCTTCGATGTTTTTTTCCATTGGTGCTTCCTGATGAAGTAAATTGTTAACATATAGAAGAGAATTCATATTAAGATTCATTTATCGTCTCTCTACATGTGATTTATCTTCCCTTTTATTCTGAGTAAAAAGTGTGTATATCATTGTGGAGTAGAAATGATTCCAAGTTTTTGTCGAAGGTACTCAAATGTCTCTCTTAGGAGAGGTTTAGTGAAGATATATGCAAGTTGTTCCTTTGTTCCAATATACTCTAACTTGATATTCTTTTCTGTAACTTGTTCCCACAGAAAGTGAAACTTGATCGAAATATGTTTAGTCTTGGAATGCATCACTAGATTCTTGGAGATACTAGTAGAACTGGTGTTGTCACAGAATAATGAAATGGGCTCATCATACTTCACCTGTATATCTTCCAGGGTTTCCTTCATCGAGAGAACCTAAGTACAACATGCTACTGCTGCAATGTATTCTTCTTCTACTGTAGACAATGATGCTCAAGACTGTGCTTTACTTAATCAAGATACTAGACAATCACCCAAATAAAAGGCTTCTTCGCTAGTACTTTTTCGATCATAAATGCTTCCTACCCAATCTACATCCGCATAGGTGACCATATTCATCTCATTCTCTTTTGGATACCACAATCCAAATTATGTTGTTCCTTTAAGATATCTGAAGATCTTATTTACTTCTAGAACATGATTTTCATTCAGTTCTACTTGAAATCTTACAACTTGTCCAACTTATTGCATTACATCTGGTCTTGAAGTTGTGACATAGATTATGCTACCATTCATTGATCTATATATTCCATGATATGTTTCCTTAGACTCATCATCTTTACTTAACTTGCAATCGATCACCATAGGAGTACTTATTGGTTTGCAATCTTCCATTCCAAAATTCTTCAACATTTCTTTGATGTACTTGGTTTGGGAAATGAAAATTCCTCCATCTAGATGAGATATCTGAATTCCCAAAAATAATTTCAATTCACCAAGTAGAGACATCTCAGACTCATCTTGCATGTCTTGGGAAAACTTCTTACTCATCATGTCATCATCACATCCAAAGATATTTTCATCCACATATACTTCAATGATAAGTATGTTGTTCTTATCAACTTTTACATATATATTTCTATTTGCATTACCCTTTCTAAAACCTTGTTGCTACAAATACCTATCCAATCTTGAATACCAGGATCTAAGAGCTTGCTTGATTCCATATAGATATTTCTTCAAACTACAAATAAAATCTTCCTTTTCTGATAGTAGGAACCCCTCTGAGTATTCAATGTAGAATTCTTCTTTTAATTCACCATTTAGAAATGTTGAATTTACATCCATCTGGTATACTCTGATTCTCTTGGAGTATGCATAGGCTAAGATCAATCTTGTAGCTTCCATTCTGGTGATGGGGAAAAAGGCTTCTTCAAAATCTACTCCTTCAACTTGGGCATATCCTTTGCATACTAATCTTGCCTTGTTTCTGGTTATATGTCCATCTTCATTTAGTTTGTTTCTGAACACCCATTTTTTACCAATCACATTTTTTTCTTTAGTCTTGGAACCAGTTCCCATGTATCATTCTTCTCTATCTGATTATGTTCTTCTTCCATGGCCTTGACCAAATGTTCAACATTACTGGCTTCCTCAAATTTGTTGGGTTCAACTGTGGATAATAGTGCAAGGTGTCTCTGATCTAGTGTATGTATCCTTTTACTTCCTTTGGTTTCTATTCTTTCATTTATGTCTCCAATAATCTACTTTGGTGGAAGATTATCTGAATCTGGTAGCTATGTGTCTTGGAAGGTATATAAAATTCTTGTTGATCATTTTCTTCTTGTTCTACTTCTAGATGCTACTATTATTGTTCTTCTTCTTCTTCTTCTTCTTCTACCTCTTCTTCTTTCAATTCTTCTTCCGATTCATTCTCATTAGAATGTTTTATTTCTTCTTTGATCTTTGACACATTTGCTTCATCAATCTTTACATTTATTCTTTCCACTTTCTTGTTAATTCTCAGATTGTAAAATTTGTATGCCTTTCTTTTGCTTGAGTACCCAACCAGTATGTCTTTATCAACTCGAGAATCAAATTTTCCAACTTTTTCATCTTCTCTTTTTGTGTAGCACTTTCTTCCAAATACTTTGAAATGCTTGACATTTGTTTGTCTCCCTTCCATAACTCATATGGAGTTTTTTCACTATTACTTTTTAGCATCCCTCTATTCAGGATATGTACCATTGTGTGCACCGTTTATGCCCAAAAGAAATTTCTCAACTTTGAATCTTTCAACATTGTTCTGGCCATCTCCATTACAGTCATATTCTTCCTTTCAACAACTCCATTTTTCTGAGGTGTCCTAGCTGTTGAAAATTGCCTCTTTATTCCATGTTTTTCACAGAATTCCCTAAATTATTTTGATGTGAATTCCCCTCCATTATCTGATATTAAGAACTTAATTCTTGAATCCATTTCACTTTCAACCATATCCTTGCATATTCTAAAATTTGTAAATGTCTTTGATTTATTCTTGAGAAGACAAATTGTAGTCATTCTTTTATAGTCATAAAGAAGTAGCATAAAGTATTTCTCACCATTCAGTCCTTTAGTTCTAATTGGTCCACATAGATCAGTATGCATATTTCCAATGCCTTTGTCGTAGAGTATTCCTTTGATATGAATTCATTTATTTTCTGCTTTCCTCGTAGGAAATGCTTGCACATAGTACTAGCTAGTTTCAAAATTTTAGGCATTTCTATGAATGCTTCTTTTCTATTGATTTTGTCCATATTGTCAAAGTTCATGTGTCCTCTTCTTTTGTTCCAAAGCCAACTTACATTTTCCTTTCCCAAACAACATATTTCATTTCCAATATCATTTAAGATGTATATGTTGTTTGGAGTTCTTACTATTGTAGCCACCAATTTTCTTGATCCTTCTTTCCTTATCTCACACATCTCTTAGTCAAATATAATTCTATGTCCCTGATCATACATTTGAATCAAACTTATAAAATTATGCTTCATGTCTTCGACAAGTAGAACATTTTTTTCCTTCGCATCCTTGCTTCCAAGCTTGACTGTGCCTTTCCCCATGATTTTGGATGAGTTGCCATTACCAAATGAAACTAATCCATCTTTTTCTTTCTTCAGAGATACAAATTTTTTCTTGTCACCTATCATATGTTTTGCGCAACCACTGTCAATGTACCAATCATTTCTTTTTCTTTATGCATAGAGTGCAAGGGAACATTCTTCAACATTTAGTTTATCCTGCTTCCTTATCCAGATTCTTGATGGTGCCTTTTGATGATTGTTGAATCCATTCTTTGTTTCCTTTAGAGAAAATGTCAATCTGCAATATTTTTCTGTGTCAAAAATTGTTTCATTTATAACATTCTACTTCATCGTTTAGTGAGCCAAAACTATTATAGTTTTTGTTGTATGCTTCATGATCCTTTTTGAGATGAATAATTCAAGGCTTCCCTTCATAGTTACTTCTATTCTTAGAATAAGCTTTGTAGTTTATAGATTTGTGCCCATAATTATTATAAGAATAACATGGACCAATAAATATAGTTTGACACCTAGGAGATATTCTAAATGGTTTTGTTCCTTTGTAGTTTTATTCTTGATTTCTTCCATGGGTGTGTTGGGTATGTGTTGTATTCTTTGCACAACTAGGAATAGTGTTTGTTACATTGCACTGGGCACACCAAGGGGTGGGTGGGGGGGAGGGGGAAGTGCCCTTGATTTTTTTTCCTCGTGAAATGTGTCACCTTTTTTCCTTAATTTTCATGCCTCCTCGATTTTCGTGTCCATTTTTGGGCGGTTTTTTCAACACATGGTTTTTTTACGATGATTTTCTATTTTCAGTTAAGGAATTAGGGTTGTTGAATAATCCAGGTCATTGGATTAAGGTTTTGGATTTTGTTGGATCCTATACATATAGTGTATTGTAAACAATGTATGGTGATAATGAATATAGAATATGTTGTTTTTCCCGGTTTGGGTTTCCAGGAGAAAAATGTCTGTGTATTGTGTGTATTTTCCATTGTATCTTTTTTGTTATTTTACTGAAAATCTATTTGCAGTAAATAATTGTACAAGGTTGAAATATACATTTGGTGTCATATCTGTTATTGGCTTCAGGGGGACGCCTTTTTGGTCAATGGTTTGGATCAGGACTATGACAAGCCTTGTTATAGTGGGAGATCTGTGGTATTGATTTTTCAGGTGAAGAGAAATGGCGACCACTTCGAAAATGGAGATCGAGAAGTTTAATTGGAAATATTTTGAGCCATGGAAGCTCAATATGGAAGATTTGTTGGTCGACATAGATCAGTGGATTAGAGTATATCTAGGTACTTCACCTACAGGAACTTCAATAGATGACTGGAAATAATTGGATCGGAAGGAAAAGAGCACAATTCGACTGTGTCTCTTAGATTCAGTATTACTAAATGTGTCAGAGAAAGATACAACCAAGGATTTATGGGATAAGTTGGGGAAGGTGTATTAGTCTAACTCCCTTGTAAATAAATTATTCCTGAGAAAGAAGCTGTATAACCTGAAGATGAGAGATGGAGACTTGGTGGAAAAGAATTTGAACACCTTAAATACTGTGGTAAGTTAGTTAGTATATGTTGAGATTAAAATTTCAGATGAAGATAAGTGTATCGGTTTATTGTACTCTTTACCAGATTCATGGGATAGTTTGGTTGTGGCCATAGGTAGTAATACAACCTCCTTGAATTTTGATGAAGTGGTCTCATCCTTATTTTTGGAGGAGATGAGATGAAAGAATATGTAAAGACATAGCACAAATGAATTATTTGCAAGAGGATGCTCCTAGGAAATAAATAGATCTAAGTCCTCAAGTGGGAGATCTAATTCTAAGGGTAGATCTAAATCTCCGGAGAGTTTGTAAAGGTATGTTGGAGATGTGGAAAAGAAGGGAACTACAAGAAGTAGTGTAGATCCAAAGTTAAGAAAAAGAAGGAATCTGAAGAAGCTCCTTCCACAGAAGAAAATACCTCCAAGGAAGAAGGAGGGGATGTGTACTTGGATTCTTCAAGAACACATACAGATCATGAGGCATGGTTTGTTGAATGAGGTGCATCCTTTCATATGACTCCCCACAGGGAGTGGTTCTGTGACTATGAAAGGTATGATGGAGGTAATGTTTTCCTAGGTGATGTCTCGACAAATATAATCATAGAACTATGAGAAGTCAATTTGAGGCTCATATATGGAAGGATTATAACACTACCTGGAGTTCTGTACATCTCAGGATTGGCCAGAAATTTGATTTCTTTAAGTAAAATGGATGATGCAGGGGTAAAAACGATAAATTTTGAAAAAGAAATCTACAGGATGGTTCGGGGAGAAATGGTGTTGATGAAGGGAGTTCATATTGGAACTCATATAATCTATAAGGAAGAACTATTAGTGATGGATGTAATAGTTCAATTTTTCCTGGTATTGGAGCAGAAGAAGAAAAAAAACATATAGTCTCTAGAGAAAAGGTTATGTTGTGGCATCAAAGACTGGAGCATATCAGAGAGAAGGCTCTTTGACTACTACATGGTAAAGGTATGGTTGAAGGTATGTCTAAGTACTCTCTGGATCTTGATTTATGTGAACATTGTGTATATGGGAAGCAGGATTAGGTAATATTCCCCTCTGGTGCAACGAGGGAAGAAGGAATTTTACATCTAGTTCATAGTGACGTGTTTGGACCTATGCTAGTTCCATCATTAGGAAAATATGTGTACTATGTATCATTTATAGATGAATTTTTGAGGAATACTTGGATATTTTTCTTAGGAAGAAATCTGAAGTCTTTGATAGGTTTAAAGAGTTTAAGGCACTTTTTGAGAATCAAACAGAGAAAAGAATTAAGGTGCCTAGGACAAATAATGGTGGAGAGTTCTGCGGGAATGAATTTGAATAATTTTGTAAGAAGTGCGGTATAGAAAGAAATAAGAATACTCCATATACAACTCATCAGAATGGAGTTGCAGAAAGGATGAATAAGAAGCTGATGGAAAAATCAAGGTGCATCCTTAGTGGTGTCGAGTTAGGGAAAGAATTATAGGAAGAGGTAGTGGGTACTGCATGTTACTTGGTCAATAGATCATCCTCATCAAAACTGCATGAAAAGACCCCACAAGAGGTATGGACTCGTAATAAAATTTCTCTCACACATCTCAAGGTATTTGGTTGTGAGGCCTATGTTCATGTTCCAAAGGAAAACAAGAGTAAGCTAGATAAGAAGGTTGAAAAGTGTATCTTTATTGGGTATAGAGATGGTCTTAAAGGTTATAATATTTGGAACCCAGAAACTAAGAGGGTTGTGTATATCCAAGATGTGTTATTTAGAGAAATAAAGGATGTTGTCAAACAGGATGTCCTACCAAGTAAGGACGAACTAGAGAAAATAGAGTTTGATTTAAAGGACAATGAATCAGACTCTACAAAAGAACAGGAATAAGAAGAATAATATCCTCATACTCCAGTATTGAGGAGATTGGTTCGAGAAAGAAGGAAATCAGAAAAGTATATTCCATCTGATTTTCATTCAAAATTTTATTTTTATATTAATGATGATGATGATAAAAATGTTAGGGAGGAAGTGGATTCAGAGGATGGAAAACTCTGGGAAAAGGACACAAGTGAAGAAATGGCAGGTTTGGATAAGAATGAGTCTTGGGATCTAGTGGATTTTCTGACTGGAAGAAATCCCATTGGAAAAAAATGGGTATTTAAAAAGAAGATGAATGGAGAAGGAAAAGTGGAGAAATACAAATCTCAGTTAATAGAAAAGGGTTATTCCCAAACTGAGGGAATTGATTTTGGTGAGATTTTTTCTCCTTTTTCCAAGTTAAATTCTATTAGATTTTTGTTATCTATTATTGCTATGTTTGATTTTTAAGTAGAACATATGGATGTGGAGAAAAAATTCCTACATAAGGATCTGGAAGAACAAATATATATGAAGTAGCTAGAAATTTTTGTTGTGAAGGGAAAGAAGGAGCTGGTATACAAGCTGAAAAAGTCCATGTATGGTTTAAAACAATCATCGAGGATGTGGTATCAAAAATTTCATACGTATATGCTGGGACTTGGCTTCACAAGAAAAAAAGAAGATCAATGTGTGTATTTTAAATTAATTGGTGATCATTTGATTTATTTGGTATTGTATGTCGATTACATGTTGTTGATAGGAAACAACAAGGAGATTATCCAGGATGTGAAAACTTAGTTGTCCTCTAAATTTGACATGAAGGATAGTGGTGCTGCAAATTTCATTTAGGGAATGGAACTTAAAAGAGATTGGAAAAACATGAAACTCTGGTTAAATAAGAGAAAATGTATGTAGACAATATTGCACAGATTTATTATGCAAGAATGTAAACCGGTCAGGGTCCCTATTCCTGTTGGTGTAAAGTTATCTGCAGATCAGTGGCCCAATTAACATGAGGAGGACATGTCTTGTGTCCCATATGTGAGTGAAGTTGGTATTTTGATGTATGAAATGGTATGTACTAGACCAAACATTACACATGTAGTGGGAGTTTTGAGCAGGTATATGTCAAAATTAGGGAAGGATCATTGGACATTAGTAAAGAGGGGTTTTCAGGTATTTTTGTGGACCTGCTAGGTATGGATCGTGCTACCAAGGAATACCAGGATTGGACAAAGTGTTGGACATACATGGATTTGTGGATGCATACTGGGATGGATATCTAGATCATACGAGATCTACAAGAGGGTATGTGTTTAACTTGTTTGGAGGAGCAATCAGTTGGATGAGAAAAAGATAGTCTGTAGTGGCACTTTCAACTACAAAAGTTGAATACATGGAAATCACTCATGCAAGCAATGAAGAAGTATGGTTACAAATATTTTTTTCAGGTATTGGGTTGATACAACAAGCTGTAAGGATAGATTGTGACAGTCAGAGTGCATTTTTTCTAGCAAAGAACCTGACTTGTCATTCAAAGACAAAGAATATTGATCTTCAATATGACATTTTGAGAGACATGGTTGAAGAAAATAAATTCTCACTGATGAAGGTGGACACTTTGAAGAATGTTGCAAATTCATTAAAAAAATATGTGAGCACTGAGAAGTTCTCTTGGTGTAGAGGATCTATGAGAATTATTTCCCTGGATTGTTGACTATGTAACCCTATAACCCCCTTGTATGCAAAGAAAACAACATGTGGGAGAATGTTGAGTATGTGTTATATTCTTTTCACAACTAGGCCTAGTGTTTGGTACATTACATCGGGCACGTGGGGGACTAGGACCCCGCTTTGGGGGTTGCAGGGGTGCAGGGGTAGTGCCTGCAATTTTTTTTCCTTGATTTTTGTGTCACCTTGATTTTCTTGTCCATTCTTGGGAAGTTTTTTCGGCACATGGTTTTTTCCGATGGTTTTATATTTCCAGTTAAGTAATTAGGGTTGTTGACTAATCTAGTTTATTGTATCAGGTTTTTGGATGTCGCTAACTCCTATATGTATATTGTATTGTAAACAATGTATGCTGCGAATGAATATAAAATATGTTGGTTTTCCTAGTTTGGGTTTCCAAGGGAAAATATATGTGTAATGTGTGTATTTTCCATTGTATCTTTTCTATTCTTTTACTGAAAATCTATTGGCAGTAAATAATTGTACAAGGTTAAAATCTACAGGGTGACTATTGATTCTAAAACCTGGGTATTTTAGACGGTGACATCCTTATGTTGTTAGGTAGTCAGAGAGGTAGTGGAGGCCATCCAATGTAAGGTGGACTAGGTCCACTATATTATTAAATAATGCTCACTATGGTAGTTAGATATAATAAATGTAAGGGGACTTCTTAGAAGGTTCTACTTCTAGAAGATTCCTCCTCTATAATGTTCTTAGGTGATGGTAGCACTATATAAAGGGGTTCAATCAATGTAATGGGATATGAAGTGAAGTATTGTACTCTGAGTGGTATCTCAATAGGAGGATTCCCCCTCGAAGAGGCAAGTGAACATGAGAGGATCCCTTCCATAATAGGATTCATTGTATGGTGTTTCCCTACCTCAAGGGTTTTGATATAATAAAGTAGTGGTGTTCTATATTGTTACATATATCTTGTGTGGTGATTGTATTAAGATATATTTGGTACTATTGTGGAATTTTGTATTCAGGTCTTTGGTTCTTAACATTTGTAAACTTCTTCCCATTCATTCTCATATGAAGGCTTGCTTTCTTCCTTCTTGGTGAATGATTTGGTGAATTATGCATAAGTCCTTTGTTCTGCTTCCTCTTTTGTAGTCATAGAGCTCGAACCCTTATCTGTGTGTTTTTGGTTGTATCCCAGTTCATACTTGTCATGGTATGGACTTTGAGCATTGATGATTTCATCCAATATTTTGGTGTTTTTTTGTTGCATATCTCTTTTATTAATTTCCTTCCTTAATGAAACTATTTCAGTTTCTAATCTCTCTTTCTCCTTTTCCTTTTATTCTAGTTGGCTTCTGATTATTTATTCAATCATTTTGGCTTCTTCAACTTGGAATTTTAGATTCATAATCATTTGTTGATCTTCTTCAGAGTTAGGACTTTGAGAACTTTCTTTCATCTTGAGTAATTATCCCTTGAGTGATTTTTTTTTATTCCTTTCTTTCTTTAATTCTCTTAAGGCGTTAATTAGTTCTTCCTCAATATATACTTTGCATTCTTCTTCATAATCCTCTTCATCATTTTCAAAATCCATAAAGAGTACATTTTCTGAGTCATTGTCACTATCATCATATTCATTTGACGGGGAACTATCCCCCTTTGAGTAGAGACTTTACTTGAAGAATTTATTTTTGTTTCTTTTCTTGTCTCCATTTTAATATTTATTTTCTTTCTTGGGAAATTATTCTTCATCACTCTCTTTGTTCTTAGCATATGGACATTTATTAGCAAAGTGACCAATTTTACCACAATTAAAGAATTTAAAAGAAAGCTTACGTTTGCAATTTCCAGTTCCATTCTTTAAATTCCTTACAAAGTTGGCCATCTCTTCATATTCATATAAACCATCGTTGCAACTACATTCTGACTTTATATTTTCCTTATTCTTCTTTGTTTTCTTGGATTCTTTGAATGTTTCTTCCTTTCTAGGTGGATTATCCTGCTCTGTTCTCATCTCCTAAGCTATTAATATTCCATGTAGCTCGTCCATGCTTATTGTACCAATATCTACTCTTTCTTGTAGTGCTTAAATCTTAGGATCAAATTTCATTGGAAGAGACCTTAATATCTTCTAGGCAATGGTTGGTTCTTTAACTTATTCTCCCAAGCTTTTAATACCATTCACTATTTCATCAACTCGTAGAAAGTAGTCTACAATATCTTCATCTTACATCATTTTTAGTTGTCCAAATTTATCTTTGTAGGTTTAAAGCCTGGCCACCTTTACTTTATCATATCCTTCATAGATATTCTGAAGTTTGTCCCTAATATCCTTCATAGAATCATAGTGCATAACCTTAACACATACTAAGTTCTCTAGGCCATTCAAAACTACATTTGTGGCCCTCAAATTGTTATACATGTGTTTCTTTCCATCTTTATCTATTAGAGGAGTGGTAGATGTTGTGTATCCATCTACTATTTCTTTTCAAACATCAAATCCCTATGATTTTATATATGTTTTCATTCTTCCTCTCCAGAAGACATAATTTTTTCCATCAGATTTTGGTACTCCAATATTAGCGTACTCCATGATATTCCCTCTAATCGTTACACTATTTTCTTGAAGGACCTACTCTAATACCAATTGTTGGAATACTAAGAGGGGTGGGTGAATCATTATTATGCAATGTTTTAGCACTTTTACTCAGAACATGTAATCATTAACTTTATTAGAAGTACATCATCAATATATCATGAGAAATATCAATCAACATAGCATAACAAATAACCATAGATACATAGTACACTCAAATTTACATGGAAACCCAAATGGGAGAAAACCACAAAATTATTTCATATATGTCAAAGATTACATTCATAGAAATCACCAACCTCCAAATTCTTCAACACCAACTAGAAGAAGGAACCAACCCATTGATTTATAGGCACCAACCTGAAAGAAGATACAACTCCCTAAATTCTTCATCTACAACTAGAAGGAGGTTATGACCCCCTGATTTATAGGAACCAACCTCAAGGAATCACCAACCAGAAGGAGGCTACAACCCCCTTTCCTTGCCCCATCCTTCCACCCTAAAATATAAATGTAGAATCAAATTGTCACTAACATTGATCAACCTGTAATTGCCACTGTCACTGATAAATCAACCTATCACTATCTCTGTCACATCAACCTACAACTAACATGTCTTTTTCCATGTCACTATATCTCTCACATCAACCTGCATCCAACCTATCACTATCCTTGTCACTATATTTGTCATTGATCAACTAACCATAACCGGATCCATTTGCATCACCATATCATGCACATCAACCATGTACAAGAGTTTGTACCATACCATATTCCAAGTATCCAAGATATTCCTCAAGCATATACCATATGGTAAACCATATACCAAGTATCCAAGATGTTCCAACATATCAACAATATTCCTCAAGTATGCACCATAACAACCAAAATCATATACCAAGTATATGTCTCAAATATAAGACAATATCACAAAGATGTGCATCTAACAATGAACCATGATATCCATAAAATAAGTACCAAGGATCTGTCTCAAGCATGTATCAATATCACCAAAACATGGACCTCAACCATATGCAACCATATATCAAAGGAGACTCCAAGACATGATTTAAGGATGTCCCATACCATCCATAATACAAGTATTGGCAAAGAACATAAATGACATGAATTTACTCATGAAGAAACAACTAATACATACCAACTCATATCCTATAGCATCCATGTTGTAACATCACACCTTATTGCAACCTTAATAGAGCATCATCCCCAAAATTCTCTTATCCTAGCAGGACTAAGACATATAGTCTAGTGGGGCCTCACATTATAATCCCTAGACAACCCACAGGGGTGCCTCACAGGACACCTTTAGTCTGACCCATGGGGATCATCCAAACTAAGGTTTTCTTAGAAAAACCCACTCTCCTTTGCAATCTTGAAGCTCTTGTACTTCTCACACTTTCACTTCCTAAAATTTCACTATCACAAACTTGTTAATAGATCACTTACTCACATAGAATATATTCAAGTAATCTTGTGTGTAAATGTCCTAATGACTAGAGGCTTCTTTAGGTGTATATATTCTTTTTCTAAGTAACCTCTTTCCTTAACTTTAGGTATTTTTGAACTTTCTTGTCACAAACACTATACCCTTTCATTAATGACCCATAACTATTTAGGGGCTTATTAACCATTCCTTGAGGATTCCAACTTCATGACCTCATAACTCCTCAACCATGAAGAACTACGTGACGTTCCACCTATCGTTGGAAAAGAAATTATGAGGACTATCCATCTATGATGGTTTTGTATGTACTTGTAATGTTCTTAAACCTCATTTTCCTCAGTCAAATTTAGGCCTCATGACCACACCTTTGGGTTTCTTGTAGACTTCCTCAAAGTGTCTTACTGTGAGGGCCATGCTTAAAGCTACACCATAAGGGGACCACTTTTGATACTTTTTCAATTACACCCATTACTTCTAGAGGATTCTAGACTTCCTCTAAATTTGGCATTAATGACAATAAATTTTGAACACCCTACACCCCACTCATCACCCTTCCCAAAAAAACATAGAGTTGACATCATAGTTTGATTCTTTCTTAGAACCCTGAAACTCAAATCCTCAAAGCAAGTACCTCAACAATGTCATGCCTCCTCTATACTTGTCTCTTCTTGTGTTACCAAGAATAAGTAAAAGATTTCCTAGTTATTTTTCCAAGTTGGCCTCATACCTAACCCTAGGGAATCTTATTGGACTAACTTTGTGCTAGCTTGTTCCCTCACATCCCACATCTTTGAGAGTAGGTTTATAATTTTCATCATGGACAATATTTACACTAGTGGTTTTTATCTCTTTTCACCCTCCCATGGAATAATGATTTACTCTTTTTGCAACTGGATTCTCTAATCAATTTGTCTCTAGTTAAATAAAATAAATTAAAAATAATATTTACAAAAATATTCATCATCATCAATGTTTATGATGATATAATTTTAGCATAAGTATTTTTCTCAAAACTCCCTCAACATGAATAATCAAAATTAAAATATTCAAATGTTTATAAATGGATGGACATTACATAAACTCCCTCCACAACTACCATGTACAACCCTGGGCATCAAAGTACAATCCCGCAACGCCACCAATGAGCAAACCTCTATCCATTTTTTGGGACTTCGACATCACAACTCCAATACAAGGAATAAGAATTACTGGAATAAGTACATAACATGCTATTTGTAATATTGTCCTTCATGGTTATGGGCTCCCACAATATCATCAAATAAACTGACCCTCTCTGCCATTGGTGGATAACCTAACAATCATCACCTCACAACATGCAATCAATGCATTAGTGATAATATCAACATCTCAAAGAAATAATACACATGATAACTCTCGGTGAGTATACAACATCATTGTCATTACCACATGCTCCCACATGTCATCATAAAACATCTTATCATAAAATAATTACATACAATTACATTATGTCATCACATGAGGACATAACATGATAAGAAATCTAACCTCAACATATCTTTATCAAATATATAACATTACATCAACATTACAAATGGACCCACATGTTATCATAACATCATAGCATAACATCATGGAAATGATAATCATCTCAATTTATTTCACATGCAGGGTAAATAATTATCAAGAGCATTCTTATCATAATTCATCAAGAAAATCAAATTTACTAACATGCATGAATACACATCGAATACTAGTTTTTTTATATCTCTAAAGCACGGATTATCATCAAAACATCCATATAGCCCATGGATCTAAATGGTTAATTTTATCAGCTAGGGGTGGAACATTAATACTATGAGTGTTAGGTTCTCACCAAGATACTAATTGTTTCCTAATTATCATTTCCTCTTCTTTTAACAAGAAGGTTGACATATTTTGGAATCTGAATAGTCACCCTATTAGCTTCCAACTTTCCCATTTAATGCATTTCATATTTCCTTAAGAACGTAAAAATTTAATTATATTATGTACATAAAGTTACTCAATCATGCAAGGAATCCTCCTAGCAAGTTTCACCATTCAAATATTCACATGAAATTGAAATTCAACACTTTTACCATGATGTACATAAGTCAAATGTCAAGCAAAATTGATAATATTTTTCTCAATAATTATTGGCACATATGCACAATTTTGTAGAAAAATTCAAGTAGTGATATGGAAACATGGAACTTCTTCCTTTGAAAAAACAATCATTTATTCAAGCTCTTTTCTTCCCCTCTTCAAGATTGGACGTCCTCGGAGCAAGACAAACTATTAACCATTAATTAATACAACTCCACAATCACTTGAATCGATGTTATATATTCTCAATGATCATTGGGTTTATAATTAGATAATTTGTTATGAAATATCCTTTCTACCTCGCAATCATCCATCTATTACATTGAAGTTTAAGATAAAATAAAAAATTCCATCAATTTTTCTTTAAATTCACCATTACTACAATTATTACCCTCTTGATTCTCACAACTCTAAGGTACCCGATATTTGATATTTACTTTAATCACTTGAATCTTATTTCAATTACAAATATTTCCAATCATAAATTCTCAACCTCTAACCTCACAATTCTCACCCTTGGGTTTTGATATCAAAATAGTGTAGTGGTGACGTAATGATCCAACAGCTTGGCATCAATGGATCTAAACCACCCCATGTAGGTTAGTTAGTAGAAAAAAATCAAATAATAGAAATGCATCCACAAGATACAATATAAGATATATATAAAAATATGTGTTCAACATTGCATACTAATTATTATTATACAATGAAATATTCATATCATACAATGATGTATCTGAAGCATACAACATGCTCACTTCTCTCACTCTGAGGATTTTCCTCACATGAGGTGCAGACTAGTTGGTTTGTGTGGGGTTTAGTCCTCATTAGGTTATAGGTTCAAACATCACCGAGATGGTTTGAGGTTGGGCATCATTTGTGGGGTAAATAAACTATCCCAAGGAGTCTCCCTAGTGACAACATCCTACTCTTATGCATATCGATCTTCCATTACAAATTGCACACATTACACATGATGCCTCAATGCACACAATCCAGAATATCGAGCTATTTTCCTCATTGTGGAGATCTTATAACCTGATAAACCACATTTCACCTTCATACTCTTTATCCTTGAGCAACCAATAGATTTGATGTCGATTCTTCTACAATTCACATTATTTCATAGCCAATCTCCTCCTTCTTAGATTTAATATCTCCCTTGGAGATCTATATCACTATTTATCATGGAAAATGATAACTCTTTCCTCTTTCATAGCTTTATCCTTTCTATTTCAACAACCATTTGACTTCTTATGTTGAACTCTTCATCTTCCCTTACACGTAACACAATTTGTTATCACTCTTACTCATTTCTCTACATCACCAACTCTTTTTGATTTCCCTATATTTCTCTCCCTCCTCCCTCTCTCTCTCCCCCACTCCCTCTACCCCTATCTTTCTCTCTACCTCTATATCCCCCATTATCTCTCCCACTCTCCATCCCACCTCTCTTTCCCCCCCACTAGAACTCTCTCCCTCTCTCCCTATATATCTCCCCCCAAACCTCTCTCTCTACCCA
>ML781497.1:340507-365359 GCA_009831015.1 Picea engelmannii
CCCCCCTCCCTATGCCCCTCTCTCCCTCCATACCTCCCCCTCTCTCTCCTCTCCCTCTCAATCTCATTGATGTTTTCTCTAACCCTATCTATACCCCCTCTATCACTCTCTTTCTCTCTCTCCATCCCTCTATTTATCCCTCCCACCCTCTCTCTCTACCCCTCTCTCCCTCCATCCATCTACATTCCCTTCTCTCTGTTAAATTTAGAGCTACTATTAATTTTCTTTTCAATTTACTAGATAAAAATAACATAGGTAGGATCAATGAGAGAAACACAATCACAAGATACACAACATTGTTCCTGGGAAACCCTCATGGGGGAGAAAACCCAACAAAAAATTTCTTAATTTAGATAGCCAATACAATGCCAAGACAATAAACCAAAAATAGTAGAGAATATCCAACACTGAGAAATGTGCCTCTCTCTTCCTTCTTCCAACAATTGGCAACTGTAGCTTCATTCAAACTTGTGCACTAGATGAGTGAGCTAATGAGGCTCTAGCCTCTCTTATTTATACTAGATGGCATGCGCTAGGGAGGTGTCTCTTCACTAGGCAGGGACGACCTCTTCACTTAGTGGCTAAAACCACTTTAATTAGGCCTGGGGGATGACTTCTTAATTAACATGATATAATTAAGGTTTGACCAATCCAAAACAAGGGATTTTGTCATTTGCAAAGCTTGACATGATCAATCCACAAAAGGGGATTGATCTAATTAATGATAACTCAATAATAAATATAATACTCTTTGTAGTTACAATATTTTAGCACTCCTCCTTAACAAGAAGGGTTTTCTACAAAATCATCATGCGAGAGAGAGGAAAGCAACATCACAATCATCTGGAACAATGACTGGCATATCTATAAATCATCGGAAGTTTTTCTCATCATCAATATCATCATCCAAAGTAAGGAGATGGAATGGAATCATCATCATCTGCATCAACATCAATTAGTATACCACTAATACATCATCATCATCATCAATAACATCACGAGGATGATACAACATAAAAAACAACACCATTATCATAATGCAAAGGTTGGAGTAATAAAATTACATCATATAGGCTGGAGAAACAACACCATCACAACACGAAGGTTGGAGAAAAGAAATCTTGCGACAGGTGTTACAACATTTTGTGGTACTATGAAAGTCCCTAAGGAGATGCCCAGGAATCATAAGATTCCCTAGGATATCAAATCCTAATGGAGCTACAACGTGGTACTCTGATAGACTATCCTTACCAGAACTTCAGTATCTGCCCAAGAATCATAAGACTCCCTAGGATTATAAAATCCTAACGGAGCTACCACTACTGACTACAACTATCATATACATGAACAGGTACTCTGATAGACCGTCCTTACTGGACCTTCAAGATCTATCTAGGGATGATCAGTTCCCTAGGATATAAAATCCTAATTGAGCTACATGTTGTTGTTCAGGATACCATAGTATCATTAGCATCACTCCCCCTTTTAAGGGAGGTCCTTTCGGACTATACCAATCTTGTCTTGAAAGTTCTCAAAGTTACATGAGTCAGAGGCTTGGTCATGGAATACAGGGTTCTCTGTCATCTTTATGTAGCTCTATTTATCACATAGAATCATGGTTGCTTCCATCTCCATATCAAATAGAACTGTAAAAATAATTTGTAGCCATATGGCTTCATAACTAGTGAAACATGCAACAATGTATTATGCTTATGTTGTGCTGAGAGCAATACTATATTGCTTCCTACTTTGCCATGAAGTCATGGTTGAACCCAGATTGAAACAACATCCTGAAGTGATATTTCTATCAGAAACACTTCCATCCAAATATGAATCAGTATAACCAATCAGTCTGAAGTGTTGATCTCCATTGTATTAGAGACCAATGTCCAATGTACCCCTAAGGTATCTCATCACATGTTTTGCAGAAACAAGGTGAACATGTCTGGGATCTACTAGATATTGACTCAAGGTGTTCACAACAAAACATATATTTGGATTGGTATTTTTCAGATACATCAACGATCCAATGATCTGTCTGTACAACGTAGAATCATCCAATTCTGACGAAGTATCAACTAGGAGATTCAACTTTGTTTCCATGGGTGTATTCATGGATTTACACTCCAACATATCAAACCTCTTCGGTACTTCAACTACATACTTCCCTTGGTTAAGGAATATCTTCTCTAGGCTCTGCCAAACCTCAAGACCTAAGAAATAGTGCATTAGGCCTAGGTCTTTCATCTCAAATTCTGTAGCGAGCTTCTTCTTACAATCAATGATGAGATTTTCTTCTCCAATTAAGAACAATTCATCCACACACAAAAACAATATAACAAGCTCATCATTCATAACCTTGAAGTAAAGGTTAGAATCATCTTTACTCTTGGTAAAGCCCAATCTTGTCAAGAAACTGACAATTCTTCCATACCAAGCTCTAGGAGCTTGCTTCAATCAGTATAGATCCTTCTTCAACTTGTAGACATGTTTCTTTATATCTTCAACTTCAAAACCTTGAGGTTGTTCTATGTACACTTATTCTTCAATGACACCATTCAAGAACGTTGTTTTCACATCCATCTGGTGTAACTTCCACTTCATCTTAGTTGCAAGGGCTATGATGGTTCTGATAGAAGTGTATCTGGCTACAAGAGAAAATGTGTCCTCATAATCAATTCCTTCCTTTTGAGAAAATGCACGAGCTACAAACCTTTCTTTATATTTCTCAATACTTCCATCAACAATATGTTTTATGTTATATAGCCATTTGGAAGATACCACATCTTTGGTCTTCAATCTGGGAACTATTTCCCACACATTGTTATTTATAATGGATTGGTATTATTCTATCATGGCATATTCCCATTCTTTCTTATGAATGGATTCTTCAAAGCAAGTAGGCTCCTTCTCTATAAGATCACACATCAAATCCATATAACTGGAGAATGTCTTAGGTTTCTTAACTTGTCTCGTGGTTCCTTCAGGGGCACCATACTTCTCTCTATATTGAATAAGTTCCCTTGATCAAGCTGGATTTCCCTTGTGAGAGATCGTCATCTCGGGAGGTTCTTGAGATTCTATCATATCATCATCTTCATGAATCTCATCATCGGGGGAAACTGTGACTTCTCTCACTAGTTCTGCAACTCTGGGAGCTACATTTGCTTCATCATATACTTCTTTAAGATGGAATCTCCTTGATTTCTTGAGTGTTTCATATTCATCAAAGGTTACATCTATACTAATATAAATATTATGGTAACTTGGTATGTAAATATTGAAGGCCTTAGAGACCTCACAATATCCAACAAATATTCCCTTCTTTCCTAAAGGATCCAGCTTGGTTCTCTTCCCTTTCAGAATGTTTACAAACACTGGATAACCAAATATTTTTATATGGCTTACTTTTGGCTTCTTTCTGGAGAGCACTTCTTCGGGGGTTTTGAACCCAAGTGAACTATGAGATAACCTATTTTTTATATACACTATTGTTATTGATGCTTCTTCCCATACGTGCATTGGAATATCTTGATCACAGATCATAGTCTTCACTGCTTCCATTATAGTTATGTTCTTTCTTTCTTCTACACCATTTTGTTGAGGATTGTAGGGAGTGGTGATATCCCTCTTAATACAAACATCCTTGAAAAATATTACAAGGTATTTTGAGGTGTATTCTCCTCCATTATCTGACCTGAGTATCTTGATTTTTCTTTCAACAAAATTATCTATGAAGGATTTGAATTCCTTGAATTTTCCAAACACTTCATCTTTTGATTTCAATAAGTAAACCCAAATATTGCGAGACTAGTCATCAATAAATGACATATAGTATACATACCCACTAAGAGAGGTGGATGACATTGGGCCACATACATCTGAGTGGATGAGATCTAAGACTCCTTCTTTACTCTCTCTCTTCAGGAAATAATTCTCGATGTTCTTTCCTTGTTCTCGTCCCTTGCAGACACCTTCATGATCAACCTTGAAATATGGTAGGAATGTAACTGCCTTTCTCACATATGGTAACACCTTATAGTTTATGTGATCTAGTCTTATATGCCAAAGTTCACATGGACTCTTAGTGGAGTGAATCAAGGCTGCATCTGAGTGACCATTTAATTTATACAAGCCACCTTCTTCTGTTCCAATAATAATTGCATGTTCTATGGCTTTTCCTTTAGGGAACATGAGGACTTCACCATCTATGAATGAAACCCTGAATCCTTTCTTATCTAAATTTGAGATATAAAGAAAATTCTTTGTCAAACTTGGTACATATAGTACATCCTTCATCTTCATTGGGGTCCCTGAATCAAGTTTGTAATTGGACTCTCCCGCTCCTTTGATAGGGTATTGGTAATCATCTCCAAGTGTAACTTTCTGGGGAAATTTCTTTTCTGTAAGGATAGAGAGAATGATTCTCTAACCTATCATTTGATTTGAAGCACCAATATTTATGAGCCAAGTATCCTTACTAGGTGACACTGATCCTGAGAAGGAAGAGATTAAGACATAGTCTTCAATCTTTTCTTTAATCATCTTTGTGGGTGGATCTTCATATTCAATTGTATTGGAATGGTGCCTTTTGTTCCTCTTCTTATATTATTCTCTTCTAGATGGAAAATTCTTATCAATATGTCCCATCTTGTCACAATGGTAACATTGGTAGGATGAGAAACCCTTTTCTCTTCTTTGACCTTTCTGAAACTTCTGGAATCTCCTTGGAGGGTAAGATTCTTTATGGATGGATTTATTTGGGGAGTAAGACTCCTTATGTGGGTGGGTCTCATTCTTGAATTGAGTTCTTCTATTTCCTTATTTAGTATGAGAATCTAGAGATTGATCATCATCCCTTAATAGTACTTCTTCTTGGTTAGCTACTCTTACTTCCTCTTGAACATATTCTTCCCAAAGACTGTCAAATTGTAGTTTCTCCTTTCTGGCACAAATGGTTTGGATGAATGCATCCCAAGGTCTTGTGATACCATTAAGAGACGTCATTATGATTTCATATTCATCTAGGGTATCTCCAATTTATTCTAGGTGTTCCTTGAATTGAGAGATTCTAGAGAAATATTCATGAATTGTTTCTCCTTTCTGCATATTTGTATTCTTGAGTTGAGTTCTCAAGTTCATCTTCCAGTTAATGTTTCTTCCTTAATATAATCTGGTTAGGGCATCAAAATTTTCTTTTGGGGTATTCTTAGATGCCACTTTAGGGATAAAGTAGTTTTTGATAGAGTCTGCAGTGATTCTTTTGGCCCTAACCATGTCCTTCTGGTACTTTGCTTTAGTTGTAGAATCTGCGAGTTCTAGTACATTTTCTTTGATGAATATTGCTAGGTCATTCTCTTCAAGAATGAGTGCAATCCTATACTTCAAGGCACAAAAGTTATCCATAGCTTCTAGCTTGTCAACAAGCTTGGTGCTTGCAGATATCTTGACCTGGAGCTGGGAAAATGACCAAAAAATGAAAGTGCTCATAATTTAGATCTAAACTTACCAAGAGGTATTCTTGGTTGAGGAAAGTATCCTGGAGTAGTCAATTTTATGAAAATCCAACTTTTACCCCTTGAAACTGAGCTTGTGGAAATCTAGACTGGTACTTGTGGTATTGGTTTTGGTTTCCTAGTTTTCTGGTACCAACGAAAACTAGGGTTTCACTTTTCGAGATTTTGTCCATTGAAAAAGTGCGCTCAAGTTGCTAATGAGTTCGCTAGTCTAGGGCACACTTCCCTAAAAATTTTTAGGCTAAAATTCCTCTTAAAAAACGATCCCTAATTTTCTTGTACGACAACAATGATGTTTCTTCTTATCTAGTGAAAGGTGCTCTCTTTAGCTTATCTCTGATACCATGTTAAATTTAGAGCTACTATTAATTTTTTTTTCATTTTACTAGATAAGAATAACATAGGTAGGATCACTGAGAGAAACACAATCACAAGATACACAACATTTATCCTGGGAAACCCTCATGGGGGAGAAAACCCAACAAAAAATTCCTTAATATAGATAGTCAATACAATGTCAAGACAATAAACCAAAACACTAGATAATATCCAACACTGAGCAATGCGCTTCTCTCTTCCTTCTTCTGACAACTGGCAACTGCAACTTCCTTCAAACTTGCGCACTAGATGAGTGAGCTAAGTGAGTGAGTGTTATAACCCTAAATTGCACCATACATGCTTACCTAGCATCAAGCCATCTCATATCTCCTCTTTTCCAAAGAACTGCTGAACAACTCTTTGAAAATCCTCTTTTATAAAGGCCCACACACCCTACTCCATTACTGCACACATGTATACGCTGGTTGACCCAAAACAACCCGCGTGGACTGACAAAAGCACGAAAAAAGAAAATTTGCCAATGAAAAACAAAAGCTATGGGTGAGTTAACTAAAACTCCCGGTCATGCATGGCCGAGGGTTCATTCAAATTTTTTAGCTCCTTCTAGCCTATAAAAGAAGGGGCAGGGGTCCCATTTGGAAGGAGGAAAAATATAGCAAAGAAACTCTGCCCATTTACGTATTCCCATTGTCCCAACCCTTTATCCTTTCCTTGTGCCAGAGGAGATACAAAGAAAAGCAGTTGGAGGATAGTTGAAGAGGAGCCCAGGATCAGGTTCACAGAGTGGTGGCCGGTCTCAGCTTTTGTAAGTTGACTCATTCAAAGTATAAAGAAAATGATTTTCCTATCCCAATTCATGAACTGTTTATAGTTTGATCAGTATATGTTTGGATTTCTAACCCATTAGTATATAAGTAGGATGCATGCGTAGTTGTTGCTTGTCTTATATGCAGGTCAACTTTGGAAGGAGTATTGCGAACAAGTAATCAAGTACAAAGGAGGATTGACATCAAATATTGGGAACGAGGTAGGTTGATCTTTCCATGCATTTACTAAGAAAAAGGGATTTACATCTAGGGATGAAGGTAGAAAGTAGTTTTTCTTAGGTCATATCTACATGCAAAGTCTAAAACCTATTTGCTAGTCTGTAGGGAGATTTCCCTCACAATAGAATTGGCGACCGTACTAGGGAAACTCTCTAGGGTTCTTGGAATTTTATTTAGTTTTTGGGTAGTTTTAAAGACTAGTTTTTCTTGCCTGTTTTTTCTTTTAGTTTCTGTAAGGGCTGAGCTAGTAGGGAGTCTAGTTTTCCATACCAGCTTTCCTTGTCTTTTTCTTGACTGTGTTTTTTCAGGACCCACAGAGGTACATGCAGCCTGCATAAGGTCTGCACGCGTGTACCCACACCCTACTCTCTTACAACCCGCATGTGAATTCTATCTGAAGAAGTAGCAGTAGTGTGTAGAGTTCAGAGGACTTTTAATGCAATCATCCTCTTCCCTGTCAGAATAAAAAATTCTCAGGGGGTCTTCTATAATTCTGTTTGATTCTTGTTGGTTTGTAGTCTTATCTCAGATTTTTTGGCTTCATAAATTTTTCCTTAGATTGTTTTCTTTTTTCTGTTTAAAAAAAAAAAAAAAAAAGTGTCCAAGCCTTAAGGAGACTATGGTTATCAATATCAGGGGTCTTTTCCTAGTTTGGTCTGTCTGTTTTTAGTTTTTCTTAGAATTTAGCGATACAAGCGACCTGTACAAGGTCAGCCCATGTGTACACACTCTCTATCTCTATACAGCTCGCGTTCACACGCTGGCTGTTGGATTAACAATAGTGTGCTTGTGCAGGATAATTTCTCTTGAGGGTAAGGAAGTCATCCTTTCCTTTGATGAGAACTATACCTCTCAGATATTTAAATCTCTATTAGTTAGTAGCTTAGGATTAATCTTAGCTTTAGCTCACTTTTTCTCATTTAAAGAAAAGTTGTCATAAAAGTAAAAGAATTTTTTAAAGGTTTTTAGACAAGTGTGACAGTCATTTTTTAAAATTGCTAGTGTGTGATTTTTGGACCTGATTCTTTGCGATCTACGATTAGGCCAGAATTTTTTTTCTTGGTTTTTGCTTGTTGTTATTTTTCCTTTTTTTCTTTATCAAGCATTTAAATAGAAAAAAAAAATATCTTTTCATTTTCTTGTTTGGTTGAAGAGTGTGTTCTGCATTATTAGCCAGGGAAAAGTCATTTATTTCATAAGTTTTTGCAGTTTACTTAGATCATAAGTATCTTGTAGTCAAGTGAAATATTTTTGAGTTTGTTGTCCAAAATCTTAGAAAATTAAAAATATTTATTTTGAAAAGTTGTTGAAATTTTGCATTAAGTAAAAGTTTTGTTTCCATCTTTTTTATTCATTTTTTTCTTTCGTCTTTTCACATCATCAGTTTCAATTTCATAACCCTTGACGTAAGACAAAGCCATATAATTAACACTAAATTTAAAATCTAATAGACTTTTATGTTTGTAGGGTTCACCAACTAGTTCAAGATTAGGGCCTTGGATTAGGTTGGAGAGGAAACTCTTCAAGGCCATTTAAAATAAAAAATTGGAGTTTGATTTAGGGAGTGTCTAATTCCAATGTTGTGAAAGTTATCCAAGACCCCCCTCTAACACAGGGGATAAAAACGAGGTCGCGTGTAGAAAGGTAGCGGAGATAACCCCTCCAAAGCTGGACCAATCGTAGTGGAGAACACATATAGAGGGTTTGTCTTGGGATTCCATCGTTTGCATTTTCCACAGGGCTTCATGGGTCTCAAATCCATTCGAGGTCCTCATTTTTCTTTTGACCCATTTTCTCTCGATACCCTTGACAGTTTTCGGGCTCGATACCCTGCTCATTGTGGTCCACCTGACTTTCGGCTGTACCCGCCTGGTGACTGTTCATGCATTGGCAACCTAGTTGCCAATATTTTTTAGGGACATACATAGGTGACTGTGGGGATATACCATTGTACCTAGGATAGAAATTGGGCCACGCTTTGAAGAGTATACCCGGAGGGTGCTGATGTGTTTGAGTTGCACTTGCACCGGTAAGTTTCTCTAGTGTTGGTTGTTGTAACTGTTCTTCCAATTAATTTAGTGTTTGCCTGTCTTATCTTCTAGGGACTTTTTTAGTGTGTGTTACTTTTGAATGTTTAGACTACCTTAGAGTGTCTTTGATCTTCTCACACAGTGGAGGATCACGAGCTCTACCGGTCACAAAGGCTTCTTGGCCTGCCACCGGTTACACTGGAGCCACCCCCGCCACCATTAAGGTGAAAGCTAGACCAACAGGGGTCTTTTGAAGCGACCAGGTTACAAGCCATTGTGCTCGACCAACCCCTGGAGGAATCAACCATTTTAGACCTTGAAGCAACTACTCTTAGCCTGGTTGAAACCCCAACCACTGATTTCTTGGCACCTTTCATCATACCAATTCAATTTTACGAGCGCCATACAGTGTTGCACACAACAATGGACACAAATTCTGTTACTCCTTCTGGGAATTCTTCAATTCCCACCACAATTGTCACCACAGGAGAGATTTCACCTCCTAACCCACCATTGTTGGTTTGAGCCACCATGGTCTCGGCCGCTTCTACATTTCACAGTGGTCCGATCCCGTCTTTGGCGGCATCCACAACCCGTTTCACACCAAGTGCAATAGGACCTTCGTTCTCATACGGGATGCCTAGTTCAGGTACAAGTCCTATACTTTCCTACTCCACTTTACAGACTTTAGGTTTGGGGGCAGGGAGCTCTAGGACTCCTTTGCAAGGTCACATGGGGGGAACTCCTGCTCCTTTTAACGCTTTCCCTTGTGGAGGAGGTCATGTACCTCCTTCGTCCCCTTTACTCGGTGGCTTGCATCAATAATCCGCCGGGCAACCTACACACAATAGTTTATTTAGATCGGGGAGTCAAGGACCACCTTCGCAAAGTATGCTGGTAGGTTCGACACCATTTTCTTTGAATGGAACTTTTGGTAACAATGCCTTCTCATCAATCGCTCTCCCGATTGGGGGCAATCCCATTTTTGGAAAATCGACTCCTATGCAGGGTACTATTCCTGCATAGGGGGAAAACCTAGGAACTTCTTCCACATTAGGGCCTTGGAATTCTTTGCAAGGCTCTGTTCCCTCATTCGAAATGTCGATCTGGAGTAATTCTTTCCACAATCAATGGAACCCCGGACAAACTACTATGCCTATCCCCACGAGACCGGCATGGGGTAATCCTTCCCAAAGTCCTTCGAATATAATGCATGCCCAACAATCTATGTCCTATTTGGGAAATCAGCCGATGATGTCTCCACATATGCAAAATCCATACGCTGGCCAGGGCCATGGTTTCTACCAAAATTCGGGCTAGCAACCAAACTTTTCCTGGCAACCTGGTGCCAGTCAAACTCCAGGCCCCTTTTTCCCAGGTTATCACCAACAATCCAAACTACCTTTCCTCGCGACTTTACACTTTCCAGATTTGACATGGTTGTTGCATGACCCTATTTGTCATGATCTATGTTGGCCTCCTATGTTGACGAAGTTGCCTTTGGACATCCCAAAGTTCGAAGCCAAGCCTAACAAATATCCAAGAGATCATGTGACTACCTTCCATCTTTGGTGCTCATCTAACTTATTGAAATATGACTCTGTATAGTTGTGATTGTTTCAACGTACTCTCATTGGGAGTGTCGCGAAATGGTACATTGAGCTCGATCGCTCAAGATACTCTTCTTTTGGCAAACTGGCAATGGATTTCCTAAACCATTTCTAGTTACCTGTGAGATACGACGCTGGCACAGAGCTGCTCGCCAATTTCGAATAGACAACAACAAACCATATCTCTGATCACATCCGAGAATGGAGATGTCAGAAGAGTTTAATCAAGGTACCTGTCCCACCAACATTCCTACTTGAGTGGTTCCTTAAGTCTTTGGTCACGTAGTTATCCAAAGATGTTGCGATGTCAGGAGTTTTCTTCGAAGAAGATGCCATCATGAGGGCTCAACAGTTTGAGCTCATCTATTCTCAGTCTGGTTTATTATACAACATCTTGCTAGATGCGCCACGTTCAATACTGGATAAAACTAGACAAAGAGCTAGACCACATGCCGATGGTATTATTGGTTCAGCACAAACAAATCCCACTGAGAAATTGATGAAGCAATTGCAGCAGTTATCTATATAACACACAGCGGCTAGCCAAACTACTGCTTTGGCTGCTCCCCCTACCAAAACATCGGAGGTACACACAGTACAGTCGAATAACCGAAAGGCCACCCAATAGCCTGAAGGGAAGAAAAAACAATGAAATAAGGGTAAAGGGGATAAGAAACCCACTGATAATTCTTACGGGGACAACACTGAGAGACGGAAGGTGAGGTATCCATGCAAATTGTGCACAGAAGACCACCCAACCCATCTATGTCCTCGGCTTGCAGAAGACCAAAAGTTTTTGATGTAGCAACAACCTGCTATGTTGACCAATCCATTTGAACATGGGAAAAATCTAACCCAAGCCTATGCAAGCACGGAAGGGGGCAGCTAAGAACCCCCTCTGCCTATGAACAACCTCGCATCTGCAAACGTATATATGGTGAAGGGTGATGCTTTTATATCGACTAGAGAACATGACTATAGTAAACCAAGAACTTCTGAGAAGGGTAAAGAAGTTGAAATCCCATCTCTTCCTCTACAAATTGAGAAGATGTTGGGTGAAACAATGACATGCATTCCCAAAGGTGCATTCAAAAAAGCTTCTCATAACCCAAACGCAAGGGCCATCCATAACTACTTTGTGGTGGAAGATTTATCACAAACCCCTTGTGCAATGTCTGCTTTGGAGGTCCTCCAAAGCTGCCCTTCTCAGAGGAAAGCCTTGTTCACCACTTTAGGATCTACCGAGACTTGTAATCTGGGTACAATCATGCTGGATACAACCGACTTAAAACCTCCCCTGCCTTACCATGTAGCATTTTAGATAGTAGTGGTTTATCCCATGAAAACTTTTACTCGGCATATTTTCCTCACGGTGGTTGATGAGGGCACCTTGACATGCATTATGTCGTTGGCATGTTGGAAGGTCGTTGGCCAACCCGTTTTGTCTCCGTCACCTACTCTCCTCATCACTTTCAATAGTCATTCGTTTTGACCACATGGTATCATTCCTTCTTTCCCCATGCAGTTAGGAGGGAAGACCGTGTGTGTCGAAGTAGAGGTAGTCGATGTTCCTCTCAACTATAACCTCTTGTTAGGAAGGAGTTGGACTTATGCCATGCAAGCTATGTTTGCTACAGTTTTCCGGGTCTTGTTGTTTCCACATGAGGTCCAGATAGTGACCATTGATCAATTGTCTTTCTCCAGACCTAACCCTGCATCGGGGGCATCCATGGTCCTGATGATTGATAATCCTCAACCAGGTGTCATCAACATAGGGGTTGGCTTGTTCCCATATTTGATGGGGACCTTCGATTACCTGCCCCCTCAAGGCGATATCAAGTTTATATCCAATCACCATAAGGTTGATATTTTTCAAGTTTCATCATTTCGCACGACTTACTTCAATGATCTGTGGATACTTCCTTCCCCATTAGCCTTGATGGATGAGGTAGGGCACCCAGGTATGTCCATGGCCTTGTTCGCCATTGAAGTAGAGTACTATTTAGTCCAACAATATTTAGCTAACACTGATCCAACTCCTGCACAAGAGTTAGATCCACTTCTAGAGCTTATTTGGGCTCATGGTTCTCTCACTAACATCAATTTGTTAGACTTAGTCTTTCCCTTTGACGAAGTAGTAATCGAAGCAATGACTAGTCCAGACAAACCTTGGGAAGATCTTTATCACAGATCATATTTCCTCCCAGAGTTAAGCTGAATCGAAGCAGGAGAATTCACCATGACTATGGCTAGAGATAGTTCTTGTCATACTAATCCCTTAGCTACACACAAGATCTATGCTGAGGGTAATATGGAAACCATTGCTGAAACGATACCTATAAATATCTCCAGAACCCCTGGCATCATAGACAATTTTTTCGTTGGAGCATATAGCTCCCCCGAGGAGATGTCAAGCATCTACCCACAAAGAGTCTATCATGAGATAAATTTATTGTGTTTCAAGCTCGCTTTGAGATCCGAAAGAAACATCCGGCAAGACTACATTTATGCTTTTCGATCTCGTCCGAATTAACTGAGAAAAGTAACCATTATGGAGTCTTCTTTAATCCCTTTTCAGACTCCTTAAAGATGAAAAGATTGTCGAGTGACATTGTTTCTTCACACTCATTCAACTGGTCTAGAAGAATGTTCCTTAAACGGGTCTTCTTTTAAGCCCTTTTCAGACCCTCTAAATATGAAAAGATTGCCGAGTGATCTTGTGGCCTTTCATGCTTGTTAAACTAAAATTTGAAGTCACATCTATCCGGCAGTAGTTTACCCCTTTTTCGGTCCGGACGGTCAATTGTACGAACAAAGGTATACTCTATGGAACTTCAACTCTATAGAAGAGTACTCTCAGGTATAATTTTATCTCTTTTTTGGGCCTGAGGGACTAAACTTACGAAGAAGGAACCCCCATAGAGTCCATAGTTAAGCTCTTTTCAGACTCCCTAAAATTGAAAAGATTGTCGAGTGACCTTATTCTTTCACACTAGTTAAATTGGTCCAGAAGAACATTCCTGATGGAGTCCATAGCTAAGATTTTTTCAAACTCCTTAAAAATGAAAAAATTGCTAAGCGATCTTGTCCTTGTCACACTTGTTAAAATGGTTTTGAATCGACATCTAATCGGTGCTAGTTTACCCTTTTTCGAACCGACTAGACTATCTTCAAAAAAGGTACCCCAACAAAGTCTCCTTTTATGTTTTTTTAGACTCTCAAAACATGAAAAACCACTGAGCTTACCTTCTCTGGGCTCGTTAAACTTACATCGAAGGATGTTACCATTGTGTGTTTTATTAACCACATTTGCATACCTTATATGCTAGCCTTGTAACAGTTTGCTTCTGCATCTTAACACCCTTGGCCCCCAGAGGATTTTTCCTGAGTATCATTATTCTGAACATCAGTCTTGCCCTTGTGACTTGAACTTGTATGTTTTCAACACTCGTTCCTCCTTTATAACGTAATATTCCTTTATTCTTTTTCCAAGACTATTGAAAAAAAAAAATCAAATATACCCCAAAAAGAGGAAGGGAAAAGTATTTTCTTTATTCGCAGCATAATGAGTCACCCTTGGATAAAGCACATCTATCCATTTGTTCATCAAACCCTAGGATTTAATATGACCTTAGGAAGTTGTTCTCGCTACATAGAGCTATGTCCTCCCCCATTTGGTTATTCTTCCAAACATATGGAGAGTTTGCATTGCCTCCTACCTCGTAAACTTATGTTAATGCCATGTTGCCTGAGTCTCATCATTTGTTGTGCTATTGTCCAAGGGAATTTTTTCACCAAGCCTGATTCGGCCCCTTTTCATTTTTGTCTCTTGCCCTCATGCCTAGCCATCCTGAATGTCTAATCAAGTCCTTGTTCGAAATCAATGAAGCTTTCAGTCTAATCATCAAGTCCATGATCGATGAGCCATTGAAGACCTCTGGGTAGTGCAGTCGTACACTCATATTACACTCCTACCTGAGTTTGGAATATTTTGAAGTTGTTGCTCGAGCTCTGAAGACCTCATCTCCAGCCATCAGGCTAAATTAGCTTCTGGAAGATGGATACTCTATATGTATATCTTTCTGATTTTGAGATGTAGCTCCATTATGTATTGTTCGCGGCTACTCTTTATATAGTTATATGACATGGATCTACAGTGTATTTGATTGGTAGCCATGATTCTATTTTATCCTGAGCATGGGTATGCCCGCCTCAGTGTGACATTTTTTATTTTGCAGACGGTGCCTCCCAGTTCCTGATACTTGGGCTCAATCGTTCGGCACATCAGTAAAGATTGGTAATGTATTTCGGCCATCAAATGCTCTTCTGACCTCACACATTAAGGGGCATCTGTTATAACCCTAAATTGCACCATACATGCTTACCTAGCATCAGGCCATCTCATATCCCTTCTTTTCCAAAGCACTGCTGAACAACTCTTTGAAAATCCTCTTTTATAAAGGCCCATGCGCCCTACTCCATTACTGCACATGTGTACACACTGGATGACCCAAAATAGCCCGCATGGACCGACAAAAGCACGGAAAAAGGAAAGTTGCCGGAACACAAAAGCTATGGGTGAGTTAACTGAAACTCCCGGCCATGCATGGCAGGGGTCCCATTTGGAAGGAGGAAAAATATAGCAAAGAAACTCTACCCATTTACATATTTCCATTGTGCCAACCCTTTAACCTTTCCTTGTGCCAGAGGAGATACAAAGAAAAGTAGTTGGAGGAAAGTTGAAGAGGAGCCCAGGATTAGGTTCGCGGAGCGGTGGCCGGTCTCAGCTTTTATAAGTTGACTCATTGAAAGTAATAAAGAAAATGCTTTTCCCGTCCCAATTCATGAACTGTTTATAGTTTGAACAATATATGTTTGGATTTCTAACCCATTAGAATATAAGTAGGATGCATGCGTAGTTGTTGCTTGTCTTGTATGCAGGTCAGCTTTGGAAGGAGTATTGCGAACAAGTAATCAAGTACAACGGAGGATCGACATCAAACGTTGGGAACGAGGTAGGTTGATGTTTCCATGCATTTACTAAGAAAAGGTGATTTAAATCTAGGGATGAAGGTAGAAAGTAGTTTTTCTTCGGTCATATCTACATCCAAAGTCTAAACCCTATTTGCTAGTCCGTAGGGATATTTCCCTCACAACAGTGAGCTAATGAGGCACTAGCCTCTCTTATTTGTACTAGTTGGCAGGAACAAGGGAGGTGTCTCTTCACTTAGTGGCTAAAATCACTTTAATTAGGCCTGGGGGCCGACTTCTTAATAAGCATGATATAATTAGGGTTTGACCACTCCACAAAAGGGGATTTGGTCATTTACAAATCTTGACATTAAGAATTTACAAAGGGGATTGATCGAATTAATAATAACTCAATAATAAATAAAATAATCTTTTTAGTTACAATATTACAACACTCTCTCGAAAACTCTCTCTCTCACACTCATTCTTGTTCACTCTCTCCCCTTTTCTCCCTCTCCCTCCCTTTGGCTCTGTGTGTGTGTGTGTGTGCGTGCCCCCCCCCCCNCTTCCCATCTAACCCCTCCATATTTCCCTTTATCTCTCTCCCTTCCCCTCTCTCTCCGAAAAATATCTCTCTTTCTTTCTCTCTTCCCCTTATCCATCTTCCTCTCTCTCTCTACGCCCTCCCTCTCTCTTTCTCTCCATATATTACCCCATTTATCTCTCCTCCTCCATCTCTCTCTCTCTTTCTCTCTCTACCCTTATTTCTCTATCTCCCTCTCTCTCCCACTCTAACACTCTCTCACTCTGTCCCTCTCTCCCTTTCCCTCTCTACCCAACTCTTCCTACCTCTCTCTCTTCCCATCTAACCCCTCCATATTTCCCTTTATCTCTCTCCCTTCCCCTCTCTCTCCGAAAAATATCTCTCTTTCTTTCTCTCTTCCCCTTATCCATCTTCCTCTCTCTCTCTACGCCCTCCCTCTCTCTTTCTCTCCATATATTACCCCATTTATCTCTCCTCCTCCATCTCTCTCTCTCTTTCTCTCTCTACCCTTATTTCTCTATCTCCCTCTCTCTCCCACTCTAACACTCTCTCACTCTGTCCCTCTCTCCCTTTCCCTCTCTACCCAACTCTTCCTACCTCTCTCTCTTCCCATCTAACCCCTCCATATTTCCCTTTATCTCTCTCCCTTCCCCTCTCTCTCCGAAAAATATCTCTCTTTCTTTCTCTCTTCCCCTTATCCATCTTCCTCTATCTCTACCCCATATTTCCATCTCTCCTCTCCCTCTCTCCCTCTCACTCTATGTGCCACTCTCTCTCTTCTCTCCCTCCCTCCCTCTCACTCCACGTACCTCTCTCTCATCTCTCTCTCTCTCATTCATTCTCTTCCTCACTCTCTCTATCTATTTCCCCATCTCTCTCTCTCTCTATCTCTCTCTCTCTCTCTCTCTCTCTCTCTCTCACACACACACACACACTCACACTTTATCCCTCTCTCCCTCCCTCCTTCTATCCCCCATATATCTTAAGCTTGATACATACTTCTCCAAAACCCTTAGTGGTGACAATATGTCAAATAAGAGGTAAAGGATACACTTGGGAGGACATGCATGTGGGCTTAAGGTGTTTTTTGTGGCCTTGGATGTATTAGTTTAAGGTGTTGTTTGTGGCCCTGTATGCATGAGTTCAAGGTGTTGTTTATGGCCTTAGCCTATGGTTGGGGATTTCGATGCCACTGGGTGGTGTTGATCTATTGCTATGTGTTGCAAGGTCTTGGGAATGATATGCATGCAATGCTCATTGCACTGGGATCATTGGCTAGGCCCCTCTATGTAGGGTTCAATGGCGGGAGCCCTTGACCAAAATTTTTGGGGGCTCCATAGGGGGTCATAGGGGTCGTAAGGGGTAAAAAAGGGTCAATTATTATAAGTAGATATGTGTATGAATGAGCCTGTATGTATGTAGTAACAAAAACATGTGTGCATTCCTACATAGGAGAGAGTGCATGAACACTTCTACTCATGAACATGTTCACGTTCTTGAGCACATGCACACTTAGGACAGGAACACATCTGTATTCCTAAAAAATCCTAGTTGGCAAGTGTGCTTGGAAGTTTGGTGAGAATTGAGGCTGTAGTATTAGGAACATGTGTGTGTTTATGAGAACGTGCACACATTTATTCGCCCCTGTTGCCACTTTTTTTCTATCAACTTCTTGTGGACACCCAAAAACATTTTTCAAGTTCTTTCCCTCAAAATGGTTTTCACTTTTATAGATTTTATCCTTCTTGATGCTTTATAGAGACAAAGTTAAGATGAATTTACATTGGTTAATATGTATCACAATGGATAGCAAAAATTCACATATTTTTCCTCTATTTAGTATAATCATTTAAACTAATTGAAGGGGAAACACTTGAGGAAGGTTTGCACCTCAATGGATTTGAACCCTTTTGGTTCTTGATAAAAACAAAGTTAAGATAATTTGACATTGTTATATATACACATATCAACAAGAACATGACCCTAGACTTTTCCTCTACTAAATGATTTTGTTATTTTAAGACTATGATTATGTTTTTTTGCAATGACTTTTGTGATTGGTAGAGAGACCTTTATTGACCACTTTTTTTTCCCTCGAATTTTATATTAGCTTTGAGGAGCTTTGTAATGACAATATGTAAAATATTAATAATGACTTTTGTGATTGGTAGAGAGACCTTTATTGACCTCTTTTTTTTCCCTCAAATTTTATACTAGCTTTGAGGAGCTTTATAATGACAATATGTAAAATATTAATATGGACACTAGGGAGAATATAATGGAAACAATATTGATTATATTTCAACAATTTGGTTGGAATAAACTTGTGCTTAAGTGCATTTTAGAAATGTAATTTAGTTACTTCATGATTGGTAGAGAGATATTTATGGACCTCTTTTTCTCTATAATTTTATATTATCTTCATTGAGCTTTATAATGATAACATTATACTATCTTCATTGAGATTTATAATGATAACATTTAAAATCTTAGTATGCACATTCAAGAGAATATAATGACAACAACCTTGATCTAATCAATTTGGTTTGAGCAACCTTATGCTAAAAGGTATTTAAAAAAATATTTTTTTAATTAATTTAGAGTTAAGATAGAATTACATTAATTCAAAAACATTTATGACATATATATACATTTAGATTTATAAGAATGGTAAAGGGAGAAAACATTTCCATGTTATATATTAAAACTATAAATTATAGTATATATTAAAACTATCAATTATATATAAAATTGATGCGAAAGAGTTATAATAATTTTGACATCATAATAATTACTAAGAATTACTAAAAACATGTAAAAATATTTTATTATTAATGATGATAACATATTTACATTAATTTGTAATATTAATTTATTAAGTAAATAATTTTACAAGGTTAAAATCTACAGGGTGACTGTTGATTCTAAAACATGCGTCTTCTAGACCGTTCCATCCTTATGTTGTTAGATAGCTAGAGAGATAGTGGAGGTCATCCAACATAAGGTGGACTATGTCCACTATATTATTAAATAATGCCCACTATGGTAGTTAGATATAATAAATGGGTAGTTAGACATAATAAATGTAAGAGGACTTATTATAAGGTTTTGCTTCTAGAAGATTCCTCCTCTAGAATGTTCTTAGGTGATGGCAGAACTATATAAAGGGGTTCAAACAATGTAATGGGATATGAAGAAAAGTATTGTATTGTGAGTGGTATCTCAATAGGAGGATTCCCCCTCGAAGAGGAAAGTGAACATGAGCGGATCCCTTCCATAATAGGATCCATTGTATGGCGTTTCCCTACCTCAAGGGTTTTGATATAATAAAGTGGTGGTGTTCTATATTGTTACATATATCTTATGTGGTGATTCTATTAAGATATATTTGGTACTATTGTGGTATTTTATATTCAGGTCTTTGGTTCTTTACATCCATAATCTTCTCCCCATTCATTCTCATACAGAGGTTTGCTTTATTCCTTCTTGGTGAATCCTTTGGTGACTTCTGCATAAGTCCTTTGTTATGCTTCCTATTCTATAGTCATAGAGATCAAACCCTTCTCTATGTGTTTTTGGTTATATCCTAGTTCATACCTATCATGATACGGCCTTTGAGCATTTATGATTTCATCTAGTACTTTGGTGTTGTTTTGTTGCATATCTCTTTTCTTAATTTCCTTCCTTAATGAAACTATTTCAGTTTCTAAGCTCTCTTTCTCCTTTTCCTTTTATTTTGGTTTGCTTCTGATTATTTCTTCAATCATTTTGGCTTTTTCAACTTGGACTTTTAGATTCATAATAATTTGTTGATCTTCTTCAGAGTTAGGACTTTGAGAACTTTCTTTCATCTTGAGTAATTATCCCTTGAGTAATTTTTTTTTATTCCTTTCTTTCTTTAATTCACTTAAGGCTTTAATTAGTTTTGCCTCAATATCTACTTCACCTTCTTCCTCATAATCCTCTTCATCATTTTCAAAATTCATAAAGAGTACATTTTATGAGTCACCATCGCTATCATCATCTTCATTTAGTGAGGAACCGTCGTCCATTGAGTAGGGACTTTACTTGAAGAATTTCTTTGTTTATTTTCTTATCTCTATTTTAATATTTCTTTTCTTTATTGGGAAATTATTCTTCATCACTCTCTTTGTTCTTAGCATATGGACATTTATTAGCAAAGTGACCAATTTTACTACAATTAAAGAATTTAAAAGGAAGCTTACATTTGTACTTTCCACTTTCATTCTTTAACTTCCTTACGAAGTTGTCCATATCTTTATCTTCATTTAAATCATCGTTGTAACTACGGTTTAACTTTATCTTTATCTTATTATTATTTGTCTTCTTGGATGATTTGAATGTTTCTTCCTTTCTGGGTGGATTACCCTACTCTGTTCTCATCTCATAAGCTGTAAATATTCCATGTAGCTTGTCCATGCTTGTTGTACCAATATCTACTCTTTCTTCTAGTTATTAAATATTAGGATCAAATCTTATTGGAAGAGACCTTAGTATCTTTTGGAAAATGATTGGTCCTTTAACTTGTTCTCCCAAGCCTTTAATACCATTCACTATTTCATAAAATCATAGAAAGTGGGCTACAATATATTCATCTTACATCATTTTCAGTTTTTCAAATTTACCTCTATTGGTTTGAAGTTTGACCGCCTTTAATTCATCATATCCTTTGTAGATATTATGAATATTCTCCCAAATATCCTTCATAACCTGAACATATATTGAGTTCTCTAGGCCATTCAAAATTACATTTGTGTCCCTTGAATTTCTATCCATGAGTTTCTTTCCATCTTTATCTATTTGAGGAGTGGTAGGTGTTGTGTATCCATATACTATTTATTTTCAAACATCAAATCCATATGCTTGTATATAGTTTTCATTCTTCCACTCCATAATACATAATTTTTTCCATCAATTTGTGGTACTCCAATCTTAACGTACTCCATGATCTTACTTCCAGTGGTTACACTGTTTTCTTGAAGGACCTACTCTCATATAAATTGTTGGAATACTGAGAGGGGTGGCTGAATTATTATTATACAACCTTTTATCGCTTTTACTCAGAACATGTAATCATTAACTTTATCAATAATATATCATCAATATATCATGAGTAATATCAACCAACAAAGCATAACAAATAACTATAGATACACAGTACACCAAAAAATACATGGAAACCCAAATGGGAGAAAACAACATAATGATTTTATATATGTCAAAGATTACATTAATAGAAAGCACCAAATTCCAAATTCTTCGGCACCAACTAGAATAAGGCACCAACCCCATGATTTAAAGGCACCAACCTGAAGGAATATACAACTCCCTGAATTCTCCATCTATAAATGGAAGGAGGTTAGGAAACCATGATTTATAGAAACCAACATCAAGGAAGAATCAACCAGAAGGAGGTTACAACCTTTTTTCCTTTCCCCATCCGACCACCCTAAAATATAAATGGAGAATCAAACTTTCACTACCACTAATCAACATGTAACTGCCACTGTCATTGATAAATCAACATGTCACCATCTTTGTCACATCAACCTGTAGACAACATGTCTTTATCCCTGTCACTATATCTCTCCCATCAACCTGCGTCCAACATGTCATTGTCCCTGTCACTATAGCTATCATTGATCAACCAACCATAACCAGATCCATTCACATCACCATACCATGCACATCAACCATGTACAAGAGGCTGTACCATACCATATGCAAAGTATCCAATATATTCCTCAAGCATATACCATAAGATAAACCATATACCAAGTATCCAAGATGTGCCAACATCTCAACAATATGCCTCAAGTATTCACCATAACAACCAAAATCATATACAAAGTATATGTGTCAATTATAAGCCAACATCACAAAGATGTGCGTCTAAAAATGAACCATGGACCTCAACCATATGCAACCATATATTAAAATATCCTCCAAGACTTTCTTTAAGGATGTGCCATACCATCCATGATACAAGTATCAACAAAACACTTACATGGAATACCTTTACTCATGAAGAAACAACTAATACATACCAACTCAGATCATGTAGCATCCTTGTTGTAACATCATACCTTGTCGCAACCTTAACATAGAATCCTACCCAAAATTCTCTTAGCCTTGCGGGACTAAGACTTGTTGTCTAGCGGGGCCTCACGTGATAATCCCTAGACAACCCATGTGGGTGCCTCACAGGAAACCAGTAGTATGACCCATGGGGGTCAGCTAAACTAAGGTTTTCTCAGAAAAAACCTACTCTCCTTTGAAATCCCAAAACTCTTGTACTTCTCACACTTTCACTGCCTCAAATATTAGTGTCGTAAACTTCTCAATAGATCACTTACTCACATATAATATATTCAAGTAAAATTGTGTGTGATTTTCCTAATGACTAGAGGCTTATTGAGGTGTATATATTATTTTTCTAAGTAACCTCTTTCCTTAACTTTACGGATTTTTGAACTTTCTTGTCACAAGCACTTTACCCTTTCATTAATTACCCATAACTATTTAGGGGATTCTTAACCATTCTTTGTGGCTTCCAACTTCATGACCTCATAACTCCTCAACCATGAGGAACTACGTGATGTACCACCTACCGTTGGAAAAGTACTTATGGGGACTATCCGTCTATGAGGGTTTTGTATGTACTTGTAATTTTATTCAACCACATTTTCCTCAGTCAAATTCAAGCCTCATGACCACACCTTTGGGTTTCTAGTATACTTCCTCAAAGCGTCTTCCCATGAGGGCCATGCTTAAAGCTACGCCATAAGGGGGCCACTTTTTTTACTTCTTCAATTATAACCATTACTTCTAAAGGCTTCTATACTTCCTCTAAATTTGACATCAATGAAAATAAATTTTCAACACCCTACACCCCACTCATCACCCTTCCCAAAATAAACCCAGAGTTGACATCATAGTTTGATTCTTTCTTAGAACCCTCAAACTCAAATCCTCAACACAAGTACTCAACAATGTCATCTTTGAGAGTAGGTTTACACTTGTCCTCATGGAAAATATTTACTCTAGTGGTTTTTATTCCTTATCACTCTCCCATGGAATAATGATTTACCATTTTTGTAACTAGATTCTTTAATCAATTTGTCTCTAGTTAAATAAAATAAATTGAAAATAATATTCACAAAAATATTCATCATCATCAATGTTTATGATGATATAATTTTAGCATAAGTATTTTTCTCAAAACTTCCTCAACATGAATAATCAAAATTAAAATATTCAATGTTTATAAATGGAGAGGGATTAGATAAACTCCCTCCACAACTACCATGTACAACCCCAGGCATAAGAGTACAATCCCACAACACCACCAACAAGCAAACCTCTAGCCATTTTTTATGACTTCAACATCACAACTCCAATACAAGGCATAAGAATTACTGGCATAAGTACTATATTTAGTTTTTCGCAGCCCATAACATGTTATTTGTAATATTCTCATTCGTGGTTATGGGCTCCCACAATATCATCATAAATTGTCCCTCTCGGCCCATTGGTGGATAACCTAACAATCATCACCTCACAAAATGCAATCAATGCATCAATGATAATATCAACATATCAAAGAAAGAATCCACATGATAACTCTTGCATGTCATCATAAGTATACAACATCATTTTCATCACCACATGCTCCCGCATGTCATCATAAAACATATTATCATAAAAAAATTACATGCAATTACATCATGTCATCACATGCGGAGATACCTTTATCAAATATATAACATTACATTAACATAACAAATGGACCCACATGTTATCATAACATTATAGAATAATGTCATGGAAATCATAATCATCTCAAAACATTTCACATGCAAGGTAAATAAATATCAAGAGTGTTCTTATCATGATTCATCAGAAAAATTAAATTTACTAACATGCATGAATACATATCGAATACTAGTTTTTTATCTATAAAGCACAAATTATCATCAAAACATCCATATAGCCCATGGATCTAAAGGGTTATGTTTATCAACTAAGGGTGGATCATTAATAATATGAGTGCTAGGTTCTCACCAATATCCTAATTGTTTCCTAATTATCATTTCCTCTTCTTTCAACAAGAAGGTTGCCATATTTTGGAATATGTATAATCACCCTATTAAATGTCAAGTTTCCCATTTAATGCATTTCATGTTTCCTTGAGCATGTGAACATTTAATTATATTATGCACATAATGTCACTCAATCATGCAGGGAATCCTCCTAGCAAGTTTCACCATTCAAACATTCACATGAAAATGAAATTCAACCCTTTTACCATGACATACATAAGTCAAATGTCAAGCAAAAATGATAATGTTTTGCTGAATAACTATTGGCACATATGCACAATTTTGTAGAAACATTCAAGTATTGATATGGAAATCTATATCACTATTTATCATGGAAAACAATAACTCTTTCTTCTTTCATAGCTTTATCATTTCTATTTCAACAACCATTTGACTTCCTATGTTGAACTCTTCATCTTCCCTTACATGTAAAACAATTTTTTATCCCTCTTACTCGTTTCTCTACATAACTAACACTTTATTATATCCATATATTTCTCTCTCTCCTCCCTCTCTCTCTCTCCCCCATCCTCCTAGTGTATCTCCCGATCTCTCTCTCCTCCCCTCCCTCTAGCCCTCTCTTGCTACCTCACTCTATATCCTCCTTTCTCTCTCCCACTCTCCATCCCACATCTCTCCCCCCAAACCTCTCTCTCTCTATCTCGCCCCTTCT
>ML781497.1:370755-387777 GCA_009831015.1 Picea engelmannii
CCGTAGGAAACCAGGACAGATGTCAAATGTTCTAAGTGCACATAAAACATTAAGATCATAAAACTAGAAACCAAGATAGCATATAAAGAAACCTAGGTGCCGGGTGACCTGTCATCCTTGCTGGTCTGCCGCGTGGTCCCTGCTAGGATGGCGAAATCTTGCACGCAGAGGGGGCATTTCCGTTTGGCTGGCGCATTGGAAAATGCATCAAGGAGCATGTCCATGCGTTGGCCCATGAGGAGAGCCCGATATTCCAAATCCGACAGGTGCCCACGAATGTCAAACATCAGAGCCAGGTGCTCATCCCGTATGCACGAATTATGCATGCTGCCACCCACGTCCTCCGTTGCTTCAGAACCCGCTTCAGAACCCGCTTTGAGCCCCTCCTGGTTCACGTTAGCCTCTGCGTCCTTCAAGCCTGCACCGATCGCCTGTGTACCTTGGCAACTGCAAGTGTCGTCCCCAGGCCAGGGAATTTCCTCCACGATACAGCCGGGGGTATCATCTAGCAGGGTCGGTGTGGGTTTGCAGGCCTCCAGGTGGGTCGCCACACGAGTCTGCACAAGGAACGACATGTCCTCCATGGACGGGTCTTCAACCACAATACAGGGGGGAAACTCCTCCTCAGGACCACCTTTCTACAAAGCTTCCTGCTCGTTCCCTTTGACAATTCGACTGCAACCAACACCAGGCTCTTCTATGATGGCAAGTCGTGCCCGTCTTTCAGCCCTGTTTTTCGTTCTAAGAATGGACGTCGCCAATGCCAAGGCACGTTCCAGCTTTTCCTTACGACGCCTCTGTGCCTTATGGGCCTCCCAAGCCGTGCCACGACGAGGTCTGCCTCGCTTCCTGGCCATGAAGAAGGAGCAGGGCAAGTGCAGGTGAAGGCCAATTGACCCGGGGCAGCGTGTATGCAATTGCAAGTTATGGTGCAAAGCGCAGGAAAGTGTGCTCTGTCTCGAGGCGGTCAAAAAGAGAAGCAGCGATAATGCTGGACCGCACTAGAGAAACCAGACTATAAGCAAAATGCAAAGTCGCACCAGAGCGTCATGATGAATTGGGCTGCACCCAAGCATCCAGGCAGAGCTCGGAGCCGAGGTGAGTGCAGACTCGCCCTGCTCGGGCAAACTGAAAGCCAAATGATCAAGAGCCGAGCCCATCCTCCCTCCTTTAACTCTCGCCATCCCGGGAACTCTGCAATTGTAAATGCTCGCTCGCGGGAAGGGTCTCTCCATCCTGCCCCTGCTACTGTATCCATCCTCCATGGTTAATACATGCACGTGAGTGGCGGCTGATGGCATTTATGCCTGGGCCGAGTGGAAGTCCACCTGTGGCCCCTGAGCGACGTGTCACCCCATCCGGGGCCATTTTTAAGAATTATTAAAAACATCTAAAGATATTTTATTATTAATGATATAACATTTTTAAATTTATTTGTAATATAAATTTATTAAATAAAAAGATAAAATATATATAATTAATAATAAATATATAAATAATAATTTTTTTAATTTAATAAACCAAACCTCAAATTAAAAGAAACATATATTTTTATAACAAACATTTTTTATTTGACATTATATATAGAATATTATTTTCTTTGCTTTCAAATTATTAGAATGAGGTTTTATTTGACATTATATAGAATATTATTTTCTTTCCTTTCAAATTATTAGAATGAGGTTAAAGTGGAAGATCAAAGTGCTCAAATACAAATGCACACTTCAATGATAGTATAATGGCTTAGATTAATGTAAAAGTGAAAAGAATTTCAAATTATTAGAGTGAGGTTAAAGTGGAAGATGAAAGTGCTCAAATGCAAATGCAAATGCACACTTCAATGCTAGCATAATAGGTGAGATCAATGTAACAATGTATCATTGAAGGAATTTTAACACTTAAACCCGAGTGGTAGCATCATGGAGATAATGGTGAAGACATTTTAACACCCTCAATTGAATGGTAGTCGGCCTTGAATGTGTGTAAATATAAATTCCTAACCTAACTTTCATGCATAAAAATCTGGGTCGAGCCATTTGCACACCTTCACATACAACCCCTTACCTCAATAGTGGGGTCATGGTATTTCTGATCCTCATCTCCAAATCCCACCATAATGAAGGTGATAATCAACGTGAAGACATAAAATAAAATAATAAATGCATTCGACTTTACTTAAAAACTACAGTATTTATCCCTACCTTACACATACAATTAAAAAAAATTAAAATTAATTTTAATAAAAATAACTTAATATAACATTAACAATAAATAAATTTTTAATTTAAGATAATATAATTTTCATTTAATTATAAAATAACTTAAACTTTGAATTATAAAATAACTTAAATGTTTATAATGCACATACAAATATTATATTTAAGACAAAACACATTATCAAATTATAAAATCACTCACTCAAAATTCTATAATACATATAAAAATATTATTTAAAAACCACAATCTGTAATGAAAACACCATCTAAAATGATGATAATTATAATGATTTTTTCCTTCCATTTTCTGAAGTCATGTAAAATCAAAGCGTCCTAGATGCCTATAGTCATCGTCATATGTGGATGCCTGTCATCATAGTAACTGGGATCTTTGCGAGGGCAGTATCATTTGCTTTTTATAAAGACCGCCGACTTAACTTTATTGCCGCTAATTTTGACCGACCTTGCCTTTACGAACGGTTTGATGGAAATTTGAATCACGTTGGTCTACAAATCTAGAAAGCTCTAGGAAAGAAAAGTAAAATATTTTGATTGATCGCTTGCCCCGCAACAATTTCGCTCTAAAGCTTATAATATTCTTAATTGTCCCATAAGCAGTGTTTGATAATGTTTGATAATATTTCGCTCTAAAGCTGGGCGATTCCCTCTTATTTTCCATATTGCTTATAGTATTAATAATTGTGTCAACAGATTTCGTTGTCAGAAAGATTTTATACAGGTGAATATCTGGAGGATCTTCTCCTATGATCATTGACACCCTATTGTTTCGTTTGAGGGGAAGAGATCATATAAGCGATCCAAACTTTTCTGTTTAGAAGTTATTGTGATTTTCATATGTTTATCAGGATTCAATTCGGGATCTGGTCCCTTACTGGAAAGCTGGAACGGATCGAATACTAATCTTGCTGCAGACGATCGCGGTCTCAGTCGCCCCTCTGTAAATTGTTGGCAAGGTTTCCTTAACTTTCATAAGTCTGGTAGGGTTTAAACTTTATTTGACCTAAAAATATGAGCGTTCCTTCTTGTTTGGATTCAATATTTCTCTCTTGTGACGTCATTCGAGAGTTTGATGTAGAAAGTGTTTTGAGTTCCAATCCATTTCTATCAACAGAAGCGGTTGAAGATCCCCCACCTTACAATACCCATGATGCCTCCGTATGCAATTTCGTCGATAGCTGCAACTCTGGAACCCTAGTCAGCCATCCTGGTCTTTCGAATCCTGTTTTAATGGCCACATTTTGCGATTCTAGTCGTCAAAATGATGATGAGTGTCAGGGCGCCGTCCCGACGGGCAAAAGGAAGCACAAAATGATTGAAAGACAGCGGCGTAAAGACATGAATGCCCACATCTCAATTCTCAGATCTTTGCTTCCAGATGAAAATCTTCGGGTACGTTTTTCTTTGATCGATCACAGGGGTTTAGAAACATCAACAATACTCATTAGGGTTTTATTTTAATGGAAATTCTATCTCGTGCTCTGTAGGGAAAACGTGCAGTATCAGACCAGGTGCAGGAAGCTGTGAATTACGTCCATCATCTACAGCGAAAAGTCGCAGATCTTTCAATAGAAAGAGATAAAATGAAGGCTAACTCTGACGATAATGCAAAAGTTTCATTCGAGGTCGTGCGATTGTCCTGTAAGGATAAATTTTGCATTAAATCTCCGTCGATTGGAGGATCAGATCGGGAATTGCCTGCAGTGAAAATAAAATCTATGGGTTCAGCTTATCAGGTCTCGACGAATACGTTTGAACATCAGATTGTGTACTCTGATATTCTTATGACATTGGGAGATGGTGGGCTTGAAGTTGTGTGCGCTGCTTCTTCTGCCATTAACAACAGAGCCTATCATACCATACATACCAAGGTAATATCCTATACTAAGTAGAAACATTCTTCTGCCCTGTGTCCTCTACCGAATATAAGCAAGTCTTTCTATGATTTTTTTACGATATTGCAGGTGTCTGATCTTAATATTTTTAACATCGACAACCTCTACCAGAAACTTTGGCACTTGATAAGGACTAACCACACACAAGATCAGGATTCACAGATTGTTAAAGCTCGAGCCTAATGTTTTCTGCTGCATAGGGGAATTTGTTCTAAGGTTTGGGTAAGCTTATATCATACAAGTAGCAAAAACGGATTAACAGCTTTGTTGGAAATGCTGGGATAGTAAACTGAATAAGAAATTTCTTAGTAGTGCATATTTCGTGATAGTGAAAAACAGATTTTTTAGATATGCATATCGGGTAGTCTTGGCATCAAAGCATCCTAAATATAATTATTTTGCCAACTCAACTAGTGCGTGGATATAATAATTTTGTTTTATTATTATTATATTAGAGAGCTTTGTATGGATATTATTTTTATTTATAAATTTAAATTTACATGAAATATAACATATATTTATGTAGTGTTATATACACCATCAAATTAATTAATTAAAGAGTATGTAGTGAAAGGAAGATGCTACTAATTAATTAGTGATAAATGTGTAAAAATTTAAAATATAAAAGTTGTAAATAAATGAAATAAACAACAAATCATTAAACAAATTTTTTTTATAGAGAAAACTTTTTTTTTTTTTTTTTTTGGAAGAAAACTCACTCTAAAGTAAATTCAATATATTGCTTAGTTATTAAATGACTCTAATACATTATATAGTCTCTTTGTTGTTAGCCAAAGTGTTCAAGTTTTTATAGTCTCTTTGTTGTTAATAATTGTATTTTAGTTCCTTTCTTCATCTTGTGAAATATCATGAGAAAATATCATGGGTTTCCCAATACCATAGGCCTATAATGTGTGAATGGTAAACTCATCATTGATTTTATCAAGGTTTCTAACTACTCTATAACCAAGTCAAGGTCAACCTAATATTCCCCCTTTAAACATGATATGAAATAAAAACCTACCCTCAACCAAACATTCCCCCTTTTAAACTTGAAGTCAAATAAACACCTACCCTCATCAAAGTTTATTAACAATGTATCCAAGAATACAACATGCCCCTTATCACATAAGTCTACATCTAGGTCAAGTGAACAATCAAACAAACAATATGCTTTCCTAAGTAGGTCTTATAGCCATATCCCCATTTATATATGTGATAAAATCCAACTCTATAAAAATATTTACAATTGTATGCCTGAGAATGTGATTCTATAAAACATGAACATGTTGTCTTGCGAGCATCCCTCTTGATCCAAATATAATTACATAGGCCAAGTAGTTCTCAACAGAGTACTTATATTACCACTGTATGCTGGAGAAAATGATGCAAGAAGAATATACCTACATATTTATCTACATCCCTCTCATCTCCAAATACAATGAGTCTAATCAAGGACTCATTAACCAATCACTTCTTCATCTACTATCCTCAGTGTCCTTCTTCTACCAATGATTTACATAGATCATAGCCCTGCATTTCCATGTTCCATTTACTTGCAACAAGTTTTCATTGTGCACAAGCTCCCACCCAAACCAATATTATATTAAAAAACCTTGTCCCTAACACATTGGCTCCGAGGTGATTAGGCTCTACTACCAAATTAAGGGAAGAAGAGATGAAAAATACACTTACTACATTAATCAAAATGTGAAGAAATTAAATTAACACAACTGTAATAATAACCAACACAAAAACTTAAAACCATTAGACAATGATTTCTAGGAGAAAAACCTCACACTCTAAAGAACACTTAATGTATTATTCAACAACTAAATGGTTACAATACATTATATAATCTTCATACTTTCAACGAAAAGTGTTCAGTAGTGAGATCCTTCTTACTTGGTTACTATGGACTCCAAAACTAAACTAGCCACCCAAACCTATACAGGCCAATAGGCCAAATCTTGAGGCCTATAAAATGAGGCATCTTACAATGGTGTATCCAAAGATATTAAATAGATTTCATCATATGAAATACCATGAGAAAATACCATGTGTTACCCAATACCATGGACACAAACCATGAACGATAAGCCCATCATTGGTTGTATCAATTTTATTCTAACTACTCTATGTCCAAGTCAATATTAACCCAACGTCCCCTCCTATCAACTAAGTCTACATCTAGACTTTACACTGGTGAACCATCAAACTAATTGTATGCCTTTCTATAAAAGGTCTTATAACCATTCACCCATTTACAAATATAAGAAAATTCAAGTCCATAAAAACACAGACAATTTATTCCCTAGCATGTGATGCTATGAAACATCAACTTGTTTCATTGCCAACATCACTTTTACTCAAAATATATTTACATAGACGAAGTACTTATCTTACCACTATATGTATGAGAAATGCTACAAGAATCATTTAACTGCTTCTTTACCCACATCATTCTCTGCTCCAATAAGATGAATCAAGCACTCAACAAGTATAGGCATCCAAGTGGTAGATGTATCCATTTACCTGCAAATCCATGCTTCTCCATGCATGTTTTAGAACAAATTCACAAGCTTCAAGCTCACTCTCCATTTTAACTCTTGTCGTGCTTGTCATTTTCTTCCAGCGAGTTTTGATTCTATAGAAGCTTCCACTTGTACCATATTATATTAAAAAACCTCGTCCCTAATACCTTGGATCCAAGATGATCAAGATTTGATACCAAATGAAAGGAACAAGAGGTGCATAATATGCTTCTTACACTAATCAATGAGAGAATAATGTGTACATATTTAGAACAAAATAGTTTCAAGAAAATGAAATAAACAACAATATTTCCTTGCGAAAACCCTTTTGAGAGAAAAAACCCACTCTAAAGCATTTTGAATGTATTATCGAGGAACTAAATGGTTACAATACAGTATAGAGTCTCCTTTCTCTCAAAAAGAATGTCTCTAGACCAAATTAGGCCTATAGTATGTACTCTAAGACTACATTTCCCACCTAGGTCCATATGCTAATAGTACAGGTCCCAAGGTCTATACCATTAGAAATCTTACAATGAAGTATCCAAACCATTGAATAAGCTTTATCATATAAAATTCCATGAGAAAATACCAAACCATTGAATAAGCTTTATCATATGAAATTCCATGAGAAAATACCATCAGCACATAAATTATAAATGATAAACTCATCATTAACAATATCAAGGTTATCTTAGCACATGTAATATTTAGGGTAATTTTAAAACCATGGACACAGATAATGAGATTATCGACCTTTTAATTTTGGAAAATGTAATGTGAGACATTTTTGGGGAATGTAAAGCGAGAGATGTAAAAACTTTAAGAGTGTTTGGCACTTGTAAGATTTATCACATTTTGAAGAATCGAGGCACATAGTACATATGGAGGAAAATAAGAAGTTGGAGTTTAAACCATTTGAGATTAATGATAAAAGAAAACCTTTACAGTAGCTAATACTCACTAAAAACTACCACAAGAATCATTTCGAAGCTTACGGTCTTAACCTTTCCTTTTATCATTTGCATAACTCAATATACTAGTAGCTTTCCAAGTTTAGCCTCATACTACCCGTACATTTGAGAAAAATGTTTTTTGTATTTGGTTGACTATGGTTGATGTTCAAACAATACATGGTAGAGTGCCCCAGATGATTTTTAGAAGCCTATTCTATGATAGTACGATATTATGGGTGTTTAGAACTCTTCGCACAATATGTTATACAACTCTTATTTAGCTCGACTTGTTTACTAAGATTTTATATAGTGTTATATATTTATCTAGATTTTATGGAATGTTATATATGATTTTTATAACCTTTTTCTAACGTAACAAAGTATTAAAGAGAAAGAGATACTCAAATAATAAAGACAAAGACAAGTGAAGTAGAAAGGACAAAGATTAAAGCATAAAATGAGTGATTTTAAAGAGAGGAAGAGAAAGGGGTTATAAAAACTCTATGTTAAAATACTAAAAACAAACTTATAGGATGTTTAGGTTAGAAAATGATTCACATATAAGGAATGTAAAATTGGAATAATAAAATAAATAATTAAATTAAGATAAGGATAAGAAAATAGATCAATGATTGAGATAATGTTTGTGGGGCTTCTAGGATTGGTTTAGTTTGTAGCTGTATTCATGATTGAAGTTATTGGGGATTTTGTTGTGATTTGTGTCAGCTATGTGTTCTTTGAGTTAGGATTTAAGCGATCTGCTAGTTTTTCCTATGTATATTTTTCTACAGGAGCAAGGGATTTGGTAGACTCCTAGTCTAAGCACAAGGTCATATTTTTCTTTAGCAATTTTGATGAGTTTCTTTAGGTTTTTACATGGTTTGAAGAAGTGATATCATGTTTATCCAAAACTCTTGAAAATTTCAAGGGTGATTTTAGGAGCTAAATTTCTTTCATGGGCTAATTTTCCATGGTTTTTCCCAAAAACCGACCTTAAAATCATCCCTGCTTGAAATACTATTGGTTGTACCCTTCATGTGGGATAACGAGAGTCAAACAAAGGGTGCAAAAGAGGAAGGTGGATTAATGATTTTTTCATTGCAAGTTGAGTGGAAGGCTTTGTTGATTTGGGAGATAGAGTAACCATTGGCTACAAGGGCTTTAGTCAAGTGTGATTTTTCTTTCTAAAGGAATTGGGGAGATGAGATACAAATGGATTGAGTTACCAAAGTTTTTAAAACAATAGATTTTTGAGGTAGATGATGGTGAGAGTGGGCATGCAGGTATCAGTCAATATGCATATTTTTCTAGTAAATTTGGTGGGTGAGGGAACCATCCAAAAGCTACCAGACGAGAACATCCAAGAAGGGGAGGGAATTATACTTTTGTATTTCGATTGTGAATCGAATATGGGTGAGAATCATATTAATATGGTCAAAGAAAGAGATCAAAGAAGGATGTCCATGAGACCAGATGACGAATGTGTCATCAACAAATTGAAACCAAAATTTGGGTTTAAGATGAAAGTTGTTTAAAACCAAGGTTTCAAAATGTTCCATAAAAATATTAGCGAACACAGCGTATAAGGTTGAACCCATGGATGTTCCTTTGGTTTGTTCATAGAAAGTCCCTATAAAAGTGAAGAAGGTGGAGGTGAGACAAATTTTAATCACGTTAAGGATCTCGAGATCAACCAACTTGGAGATAAGGTCAAGGGCTCTTGGAATAGGATCTTGGTGAATAAATATACCACATTAAAACTAGTGTCATGTTCATCCAAGATACTACATCAAAACTGACCATAGTGTCATGTTCATTGAGGTGAAGAGGATTTGTTTTTTGAATAAAATCAAAATAATATTTGATGAAGGATGGAGTTTTTCCAATGAAAGATTGAAGAGTGTTAACTAGAAAGGGTAAGTCTAAAGGAGACATTCTTTTTATGAATTTTAAGTTTTCCATTCATCCTACTAAGATGTTTTTGAATGAAACCATCCATCCAAGGAAGAAGATTTAATGGATTTAGTAAATAGATTAGTAATGATATTAATGGAGTTATTAAGAATATGTTTCTAAGAGAAGGAAGAAAGGTCGTCCATTTTGGATTCATCCTTCCACACTCTTGCCAAATTTCTTCATCTTTTTGTATAAAAAGATAATGTGTAATGGATTCAGTGGCACATTTTAATATCTTCAATGGATTCAGTGATACATTTTAATATCGTCAATGGGGATACGATGAGGGGAAAGGGTGAGGACAAGGTTAAAACCTTTGTCAAGGATATGGAGAGAGGGTTGATGACATCCATTAATGGGAATTGTGTTATCCATCAAAGGGTTATCGATGAGATTCTTCGGAAATAATCGAGTTTCTGGGTAATAAAGCGGGGGTGGTATAATTGGTGCCATTAGAAATTGAAAACAAATGATCCAAAGTGTTAGGAGGAGTAATAGGATCGAAATTAGGGTTGTTGTCAGAAAGAGTGGGCGAATTCACCGTATTAGGGTTAGAAGACAAGTTATAATTGAAGTCAAACCACAATTGTTGCTGGTTTGGTTAAGGACAGGAATATGTGAGTCGAAGCAAAATAATTTTTCCATGGGCGGTGGATGAATGTTTGCAAGATTGTTGGATGGTTGAATGGAATATAGGGTATTGGAAGAACCTGATCCATCATCTGCTGTAGATATAGTATTAACCTCCATCTCGCGGAATGAAGGGACAACGAACAATGAAGGTAGAATTTAAAGAAATAGGAAGTAGTTGTGCAGGAGCACGGGCCGCAATGGTTTTTACATCCAAAACATCAGCAGACGATAAGGATAACTGGGAGGCGTAAGGACGTCTGGAATGTGTCTAGATCAGTTGAGGAGGTGAGCGAGGGTTTGGGGATAGCATGGTTTGAAATTGAACGAGGAGATCGCTGAGAAGAGGAAAGATGTTTATGAGGGTTCGGGGATAGCATGGTTTGAAATTGAACGAGGAGATGACTGAGAAGAGGAAAGATGTTTATTAAATAATTGAATTAAAATAAAATAAATTTTCAAATTGTCATATTAACGATATTAGCTGTATTGTTCAACTGTTTTAAGTTTTTTTTTTTTTTTAAGAAATCTGGCAATATAAATTTGCACAAAATTATAATTTTTTTGTTGTTTAAAATTTATTTTTGAATGTGAAAATAAATTTAACATGCTCAAAAATCCTTGAAACATTTCAATTATACAAAAAATAATCACTAAAATTTGTAAATCTAACATGTTGAGCAAATATACCAAAAAAAAATATTTAAAAAAAGAAAAAAAAGAAAACATAAAACTTTAACGTTTAAACTAAGTCCATACTATTGCCTTTTGCTTTTTAAATACTCGTTTTCAACATAAATATGAAGGTTTGACATTTCCTTTGAGTTTGATAGTTATATGTTAAGCGTTTCGAAACTAAAATTAAATTTTATAAAAATTATAATTAACGAAAGATATCATCATTATCTTTATGTAATTACGTAGTTTAAAGTCAATGCTTTTCTACAACTTAAGTGACATACATCTAAATAAGCTTTCCTACAACTTAAATTGAATAACTATATGATTTATATTTAAATAGTTAAAAAATACAAGAATTTTATAAAACATGGATGGAAAAATATGTAACATCTTTTTTCACTAATGATTAACATAGATCCATTTGATCTTAAATCATTTAAAAGTTTATAATTTTTCTTAACGATTTTCCTATCAAATTATGTTACATAAACGATTTTTAACATATTTAAGGAAGATTGAGAAACATGATTTGTTTAGGACATTTTGAGGAAAGTAAAATAATTAATAATATTAAGTAAGTAGCACGAGATAACAACCATCAAAACCAAGCTTCCATGGTGGCCTTGTTTTCACGTTGTTACCGGTGTAACTTGTGTGTCTCAATATGCAAATAGCTTTCCCAATTATAACGTGCATTGCATAGGCTATGACATCACTACTCAACATTTGAGCAAAATAGATCTGATTTTTAGTAGCTGCCATTCCGTAACATCAATATGGCTAATCTCACTTTTACAATCCCACTTTAACGTAACAATATTGCTGATCTGACTTTTAGAGTCCCACTTTAATATAACATAATTTTCTAGAGCTTTTAGGGGTGAAGATATAAATAAAGATTCTTTTGTAGGTCAATAATTATTTAAATTTTTGAGGTGGTAGGTGTGAGGATCTTCATTGTTTCCAAAAAGAAGAATTGAGTTGTCATAGATTTGGTGTTTAGAAACATTGTTTAATAACTAGGTAGAAGTTTGTCTAATAAATAGGTAGAAGATTATTCATTGCTCTAGGTGCTAAGGTTAGCAATGGAAAAGCATATCCAACACCTAATTTTGTTGGGGGATTCTAGAATAATTGTAAAGTCAATAATCAAAAAATTATATAAAGATGATTATAGACTTTCCTCAATCCTAATTGGAATGCAATATAAGGTTTCAACAATTTAAGAAATTGTCTTCTTTCATGTTTTAAAGAACCATAGTTGTCAAGATGAAATGACAAGTATCTCAAATGTATGAAGCCATGTGTCTCTCACATGCAAGCCCATCCACCAAGATGAAGCAATAAACTTGATGAGACCCAATGCCCCCTCACACATGTCTAAGGTAGAGGGTATGAGAGGTAATGAAGGTTTCATTTTAATTCACCTTGAGCCAAGAAGGATAATGGTCAGTTCATCCTCATTCCAGTGGGAGGATGACAGGTGAATTTGCATGAACTTAGTGCCTTTCTCCATGTTGGTAATTGCTCTCATTACCACTCAGTTTGCTCTTCTTATACTAAGTTTAATTTTTGCATAGAAGATGGATGCTAGAATCTATGTTATCTCTGGTTATGGTTATCTTGGTTATAAATTTGAAATTTTGAGCACCAATGCTCTGGGTATAAAGTTTTGGTCTTTTGTCTCTAGAAGAAAATTTCTTTTTTTAATTGGCTTCTTCACAACATCAACTTTGGTTCCTAGGAAAGAAATTGGTATTATTAACTTTCATTACATCCTTTGTTGATTTCAACATTTAGTTAGGCAATGATAGTTCTTCTAAAGTTTATGTTTTGTTTTTGGGTTTGTGGACTTATTTCTAAGATTCTCAAGAGTGGTGTGGAGAGAGTTATTTTCCTCACCTTCTTTGTAGGTCACAATTCAAAGTCCCACAAGTTTTCCAAAAAAATTAGTTCCCTTGGATTCCTTGTCAATCCTCCTTCTCTTCGACGCCTAGAGGTTTGCAAATTATTTGTCTCATTCTCAACAAATCTATTATACATCATGGACCACCAAATTTTATTAGAATTATGGATGATTTTAAGGACACACAATGACATGGTATATGTTAATAAAGAATCCATTCTCTCTCTCATTTCCAAATTCAATGAATACGAGTATGAATTCATTTCTTAAATTGCGGAAAATATGAGTTCTCTGCTACAAGTCAAACAATAATAGGCCACCCCTGAGATAGAGCGCAATCTCCTAAAAGGATTGGTGGAGACTCTGGACATAAATGCATATTTGGTGGCCTTTAATCATAGGATGTCATAACAAGGTGAGTAAAAGGATGATGAGACGGTGATTAAGATGATATAAGGCATGGAAGTTGGAGACAAAGAAACAACATGTATTGACATAGGACTAGAGAAAAAAAAAAGTCATCACACCTTTCTTTAGCATATGTTTTCAAATGTAATCAATTTCATATGAATCTTTTATATGTTTTATAGTAGTAGAAGAATGCGATTTTTTTTTTCCAAAGGACATCAATGACCTCTATTTATGTTTTGGACAAGTGCAAACAACTTGAATCATGAAGACATAATGTATGTGTTCGTGCTAGAAGTTTACTCTTGACTGCTAAAGAGTCAAGCCTAGCACACCTTGTTTCAAAATGCTCAATAAGGTTTTATATTTAAAATGTTTGAGAGTGGTTGGATCAAAGATGGAGGCTTGTGATTATGCTCTTTGTGCCAATTTTCTACGTGCGGTGGATCAAGTCAGTGAAACCTATATCAGAAAAATGAGATAATGTGATGCGATGAAGAAATATGAGAAACAAAACTGTAAGATAATAAAAAACATAATGTTCTTCAATATGTCTAACAGTAGAGGAATAATTCAACATTCAAAAAAAATTCTAAACACAAATTAAAGACTCAAATATCTCTATGGAAAAAGTTACAACATACCCTACACAACAACCTTATCAACACAAAATATGCGTACGTATACTCGATAGAAACATAGCTTGTTCGAGAAAGGGAACAAGAAAATATGATTTACACATAATTAGAGAACAACCTAACCATGTATTTATTTGCAACTGATATCTTTACATAGAGGTTTGGTGAACAAAAATAAATTTAAAATAATATATCAAGTTTCCATCCCGAGCTCGCCCTAGTCCCTTGGATTGAATCCTCTCCCTTTGCTTGTGTTTTTCACCATAATATATAGAAATTAAATAGTACATTTGAAAACCAAAATTTAAGGGGGTCGAAATCAACTATTAGCTAAATATATAAACAAATTACAACACTTTTGGGATAAGAAATCTGCAAAATCAAGTAGGTTCCTACTTTTTAGGAGTTGGTTTTTGATCCACTACAAATGTGCAAAGATATGATTTGATTGTGTGATATGAGGGAGAAATATCTGATCCCCAGCCTCAAAATCATATCTTGAGCTGATATGATCAATTGTGATAGCTATCTTCATGAATTTAAAAAAAAAATCTAGAATTCTGCAGCAACAGAATATTGGCAAAATCTGGAAACATAGGTCCAAAAGATCATTGCATATTTTTCAAATCATGATAGCTATGTGAAAACCGAGAGATGTTTTACTATATGATATTATTATTGAAAAAATAATCTTTAATTTTACCAAAATACCTCTCCAACTTTGTGGAATCTGTGCCCCAAGATAATGACAAAAAATAGGAAATTCAATTTTAAAATCTGAAAAATGAGCTGAAAATATCTGTTTATATATCTCAAATCATGACACTTGTGTAAGAACCGAAAGAGGTTTTTGTATATGAACATGTTATTGAAAAAATACTATTTTCGTTTTCAATAATTCCTCTCCATATCCTCGTAATATGTTCCCAAAGAAGATGACTAAAACAAGAAAATTCTTGTATTTTCAAATATGAAAAATGAGTTGTAAAGATCCGCCTGTATCTCCCAAACCATGACACCTATGTAAAAGCAGAGTGATATTTTTTTATAAGAATTCATTGTTGATAAAAACCTCTTTCATTGTTTCAAAATACCTCTCCATATGGTTAGAGTCTAAGTTTGAAATTGACTTCAAAAACCTTCATTTCTAGAAAATCCCCTATTTTCTGTGTGGAGAGCTACAAAAACTAGTTTTGAAATTTTATAATGCCTTTCCTTGCCCAGTTTACAAATAATCATAAAAAATAGAGGAATGGTAACTTAAATAAAAGGAAACAAAAAGTTTCTTCCATTATCAGTCATTTTTCAGTCAAAATTTAGGATTTTCATTGAAGGTAAAATTCTCAAACTGCAAACTCTTCTTGAAAAACGGATGTAGCTGCTTCATCTAGCAAATCCAAATTGTTCATTCTTGTCTTCTTGGTTTGAGAACGGGTTTGTACTCTATTGATATTATCCCCTTCATATATGATCATAGAGTTTGGCCTTTCTTATTCCTTTTACTCAGTTTTCTTGTAAAATCTCAATCTTTTATTGACCTGTCTGGCACCAAAATACAAAACCCTGAGAAATACTTAAGAAGCGCCTCTATCAATCATTTGGTCATAGTTTTGGGATGAACTCCTGGCAATATAGTTATGAATTACTTGGTGTTTGAATTTATTTGATGGCATTGTAAATCGATGTTTTAAGGAAGTGGAATGAGTAGAAAAATAAAATAAGCATGCATATGGAGAATAATAGAATAGTTGTGGTGCTACTTTAGTGAATTCTGTTATCGGGGTATGGAATTTCCCGCTCTTCTTTTTGAGGCCACAATTTGACATTGCAAATATTGATACTAACATGGGCTCCACGGGGGATGGCATGCTCCCTATGAGATGCCAAGAACTTGTAGACTTGTGTCTTACTCATTGGGCTATGGTGTCATTATCCACCTTCCAAACCTTTGTAACTTATTCAAATTCTAAAAACACACTGCTGAAAACAAAATATACAGTTGCATACTATAGTCTTACCATACTGTAAAAATTGAAACAATCCAAATGCTCAGAAAGAGAGCCTATTCATCCTACATTACTCTACTCTAACCAACTCTCCAATTTTCTCAAGTAAAAGAAAATTTCCATAACAACCATGAAAGTAACTTCACAACTGATATAATCACATGTATACACCTGATTAATGGATAACAACAAAGATATAACAACAACCATAAATTCTTTGGAAAACCATAGTCACCTTCAAATGCCAGTGATATGATGAAATCATAAATCGTCAAAGAATTTTAAAAATAAGACTCCAACATTACTGCTACTAGGTCTTCAAAACCAAGATAACAAACCTGTTGATCCAGATGAGATGGATTTAACTGCATGAATTATCTTTTGCTGAGAAAAAGGTGACTTCCTTGATCCTTCAACAACAACAACCCTTTCCCATGACGATCAAGAGCAACAAAATTTCTTTGATCATGCAGTAAAAATACCTGATCAAAACTTTTAAACATATAATCCTAGAAATCATCATAAACAAACAAAGATTGTTGATTTCTTGTATGAACAGTCAGGCGCTTTAGAGAAGCAGTTGTTTCCTTAACAAAATAATCATGTGACACTTCAATAGTAGGATTAAAAGGGTTCCTACTATGATGAGATGAAAACCTTCCACAAAGAAAATCATCCTTTGAAAAATGACCCTCATAATCATCCTCATAAACACAATCAACTATTGGCTCATAACTAGAAAAATAATTAATTGTATTTGTAAATTCACCTTGCTAGTATAAGTTATGAGCATATAAATCTGCATTCTCATTAGTAGAAAAATCAATTTCAAGACCTAAAAAAGAATTGAAATTTGAAAATGATGCATAAAGTTGTCCCTAATCTGACTTTTGTTCATAAACATCGTCTTGGGGTGAAATCATGAAGATGGGTTACACTTTTGCTTGTTTTATGAGAAAAAAAATTGCATTTTCACAAGTTATTCAACTTCCGACATATAAAAGTATTTTTTTTATTTAGAATTTCACTTTACAGTAAAAACAAAACTTGTGAAGAATTGTATTAGATTTCCAATGACTATTTTTCAATTTTTTTTTATCACGATTTGATATGTCAATTTGACAATTGTTTAACAGTATGTTTCTTAAACATGAAATGAATGATAATGAGTTACTTAT
>ML781498.1:0-13158 GCA_009831015.1 Picea engelmannii
TGTTCTTATAGTCCTTATTTATCAGCTTGTCATGTTTATCTTCATTAAGTTCTGAATATTATTTGTAATACCTGATTATTAAAGCTTATCCATTTTTCTTGAAGCAGGAAATGATAAAATAAAACACTTTGGTCGAGTTCTCATGCGTAATCTTATACTCATAACTGTATTTCTAGTTCAAATTTTTATTTTTGAAATAAAATCCTAATTAATTCCAATCTTGCAATACATAACTTATCATTATCTCAACTTAAATAAAAATGCATATATTAACTTTATCCCTTTTCTTTATGTTGAGGTACCTTTTCTCATTCAATCTTTTTGAGTTTTTCGTGTATTCATGGTTGATTAAGCTACCTTTTATTTTTGTGTTATCATTGAAATTTTGTTTGCAAATGGTTACAGGAATCCAGCATCCCCAAACACCCATTAGTTCATCCATGGCCCAAAAAATGCATTTCCAAAGGGCACAAAACTATACAACTAGTTATAAAATCAGCATGCGCTAAGGATACAAAGGAAGCGCGTGCATGTGCGACAGTAAAAAACTCCAGAAAAATGCACATGGAACCGATGCATGACTGTGGATGCAAAAAGCCACGCACACCTCAGAATGACACATTTATGATTTTTGTCGGCCTTCTGCCCACTTCTGGTTCATCTCCCAAATTGATTTAACACTCAAATCCGAGTTGAATCCGAGTGGGGGGGTGGTCAAAGACCTAAGGGTGACCTGAAGATCTTCTTATTCACACTAAAGACTAGTTGAATAATGCCTCAAATATTTTCTATAAAAAGAGGCCATGGGTTCACTATATTTTCAAGGAATTCATTTGTATTGTTATGCTACCTATATTCTCTTAGAGGAACCTCTTTTCTCACTAGAGCATACAAGCACCATTTCATTTGGCCATTCACATCACCTCTTGAGTGAATGACATTTGGATTTCTTCACCATTTCCTTCTAGTTTGCTACTTGTAAGAAGAGCTCAATTATTGGGCATTCAAGATCCCTCCCTTGGAGGAAGAGGGGGCCCATAAGTCTCCCTTTCTCTTTGGTGTTTTCCCACTAATACAACTTATCCATTCATGGCATGCATGTTGTTTATTTTTTGTTCTATTTCCCTTATGCACTCTAGTTTAGTTTCTTTTATTGTTATTAGTTTAGTTCTTTGTTTATTTCTTATGCTTGATATTTCTAACTCCTGCATTCACTGTTATCTTGTCCAGCTAACCCAACCAGACTTGTAATCATCCGTATTTTTCTCATTTAGGTGACGAAAGGGACGCAACAAATTGGAGACTCCACTAGGGATAGGTATCAATTTCCTCTCCATTTGGGTTGATTGAGAACATCCTTTTTTCTTATTTAACTTGTAGGAACCAAAACCGGCCCATGTCTGCCTACAAAAAGCCAAATTTGAAGCTGAGCTAAGAGAATTTCATCTAAAATTTTCTTCTCAACTGTGTAACAGAAAGTGCGCAGGTTTTTTAACCCATAGGCACATCTTCCAAGTACGTGTGCCAAACTCACTATGTTGCTTAGTGCATTATATGCACCTATGTCAAAAAGTCATTTTTGATTTGCGCATTGGCACCCAATGTGCCTCTGTCTACTCTACGACCTGTACATATGTCCAGAAAATCATACATTGTAAGGGTTTTTGTGATCTATTGAAGGCCCGTAGCCTTCTTGAGTTTGATTCTATGAAAATTGTAATATGCACCACACTTAGATTCCCTCTCCACATGAAGGGTTAGTCAAAACATAGGCACTTAGGGAGGTTAAAATCCATATTTATCCTCTTTTTTCTTTCATTTTGCCACATGGATGGCTTTCTTTGATTAAAGATAAGTTGGAATCATTCTATATCACAAATACAACCACTTTCATTTGAACCAAAAATTGAACGTCAATCTTTGAGCATGCTCTTCTCTCGTGCCATAGAGTGATCTTGAGAATCAAAAAAACGATTGAGGGGAAATTTCATCTCCCTTAAAAGACAAAATCATTAGGGGAGGACAACATCCCCCTCGGGACTCCTCTTGGTTTCTTTTTTCAAACACATCTTAAAATTTGTAAGGGCCCATACATGCCCACATGCTACAAAGATACGATAGTTTTGAATTTACTTTCTTAGATTAAATCACTAGGGAAGTTTAAAGGTTTTGTAATAGCCCCATACATGCCCACATGTCCACAATCTAGGATAGTTGTTGAAGCTTTCTTAGATTAAATCACACTAGGGAGTTAAAGGATTGGTAAGGACCCACATGTCCACATGCTAGTTCTCTACGGACTTTAAAATTTCGCAATGTTGTACCAATGGAATTTAGTAAATTAGGTAATCAAGACTTGTAAGGACCACACAAAGTCCACATGCAGCAAGGTGACACCTAAATTATTAAAACATTTGGCATGCATTCACTTGTTCACACACAAAGTCACTACTCACTCACATAGTTTCATCTAGAATCGTGGAGGTTGAAGCAAGTTTCCTCCAAAGGGATCCCAAAATACCCCACCCTTTTCTCAATGAAACTATCAAATCCCACTCAAATTCAATGAGATTGGTTCACACCCCCAATCTCTCAAACAACCACATCTAAATTTTTTCTAAAAACTCACTAAGTTTTCCTCCACAGGAGGTGCCAAAATAATTTTTTTAGTCTAGGTAGGATCTCGGGGATAGGCATCCAAATAACTCCCCGTTATCTGGTTCTCACATTTTCAAACAATAGAAGTTGTCAAATAGGGAACTTTAAAATCCTCCAATTCAAGTTTTCCTAACACCATAAGGTAGGGAGATACTCGCAAAGGGTCAAAGGTTGAGGTACGGTTGTTCTGTGCATCCCCCCTTGAGGCACCCACCTCTTGGATAGGATCCAGCCTGTGACCCATTTCTTAGGCCAAAAAGCTAAATTTCGCACATTGAACAAGTTACCTATTGACCAAATTTTAGGACATCTACCCAGGTGGAAATTGTGGGCTGCAATTGCACCTTGATCGGATTTTTTGTGAATATTGGGAAATATCGCCAGCTCTTTCGGGATATGCACCCTCTACCCCTCATTATAATTGATCACTTCATGCTTCACTAGTTTCTCTTGTGGTGGCTTTAGACCCCACTGTCGAGTGTTCTTTGAAGGTCTAGTGATTTTTGAGAGGAAGGGCGTTACGTATTTTTCAGACATGAGCATTTGTTTTCTTTATTCTCCCATGCGGAAAAAATCCACCTACTCGCATGTATGCTTATTTATCAATTGATTTATGTATGATGCTCTTGTGATTACATGCAATTGTGAGATATATTGTGAAGGTCCAAAAATCATAACAAAGACTCTTGTTCATTTATTTCTCTCATCACCATTTGCACACATACACTCTACTAGTCGGACATCATAGGGGACCCACAGAATCCTCGTCATTATAGATGCTTTCTAAATATCCCTCCCATTCTAGGAGGAGTTCCTAGTCTTTCCAACTCATCAACTCCACCTTCTCACACTCCTATGAGTGCTACCGTCTTGGGATCTACTTTTCTTGGTTCCACTTTACTTGGGTCTACTTCCCAAATTCAACCATACACTCACTCTCCTTTACACGGAAGCGGGGGGAAAACTTCTTCCCAAGGGGGAACTACAACCCCACCTAACCCCCCTCACAGGTCAGGTACACAAATCACTGAAACCATGGTTGGAACTAACCTTCCTCAAGGGTCAAGTACACAAACAATTCCTACCATGACAAGAATTAATCCTCCCTCACCACCCCAGATGCCATACTTGGCTTCCCTCAACATATTGGATCTGACTAAACTCACTAATGACCCTATATTTCACGACCCCACATGGCCTGCAATGCCTACCAAACTCCCTTCAGACATCCCCAGGTTTGAAGGAAAAGAAGGAGAAGACCCAACCAACCATATCATGATCTTCCACTTATGGTATTGTTCAAACAACATCATGGATGACTCCATCCGCTTGAGATTATTTCAATGCACACTCAATGGCCGATCATCCAAGTAGTATGTAGAAGAAAATTTTGGGTTCCATGTGACCTTTGAATCTTTGGCCAAAGCATTTTTTACCTTCTTTCAACTACCAATTTTTCATGACAATGGTCTCGAACTTCTCTCAAAGTTTAAACAAACCTCCTTTACACACATTGCTGACCACATTCGTGAATGGCATCGGTGACGTAGTCTATGCAAAGTTGATGCCAACAAACAACAATGCCTCAATTGGTTTCTCAAATCACTTGTTTCCCTCCTTACCAAGGATGTGGCCGCCACCTTCCCCTAATATGAAGAAGAATCCATTAGCAAGGCTCAACATTTCAAACTCATTTATTCACAATCATAATACTTATATATGGTACTACCTAACGCCCTTAGACCCATGCCATTCGGCCAAGAAAAATCTGGGATTTCTCACTCCATGGATGGATTGATTGGTACCACTACACACCACAATCCACACCAACAACAACCACCTATGTATGGAACACCTCAATATCCATCGGTATATGGAGGAACCCCTTATTATCCTCCTCTCCCTTATCAACAACCATACCATGTTTTCCTCCCTCCACCCATAAGTGGAACCCCGCCGACATCCATGAAACGCCTGACTGTTTAACCGAGTTATGGAAACACCTCTACCTTTTCTTACACCCTAAGCACTAGTGAAAGCACCATGCCTCCCTATGTACCTTACGGATCATTGCCACAACGGAATATATACTTCCCATTTCCTAGTCCTCCCTAACCAATTACTTCTCCATAAGGACAACCACATGTTGGGGTTAATTTTGTTCAGCCCTCTCCCATTCAGCAAGTCCACAATTTCAAATAACCGAATATGGAAAATCCGACCTATTAGTCGAACAATGCGAAAAATAAAGGAAAAAACCGAAACAATAATAATCCAGGACCAGGAGGGAAACAGAAGCACCCCCAACAGAACCAACCTGTTGGGGGAAACAAGAATCAAGGGAACTAGAACCCCCAGAGGGGCAATAACAAGAAACTTTAAGAGAAGAAAACCAACAATCTTTGGACAAAATTCCCTTTTGCCCTTTGCGGTGAGTATGGCCATTATACTCACCATTGACCTCAAATTGTTGACTTTAAACAGATGAAAGAATGCAGAAATGGACCACGTCCCCCGGTAAGCCCCACAACAATATGTACACCCACCACCCCCTGTCGTATTGCAAAACCCCATTCCACACCAAGGGGTGATGAACACCCAATAGGAGATGCATCCGGCCCCACCACAGATGGAAATTATCCAAACCCAGGAACTCCTACAAATCGCACTATCCTGCTCACTAGTTAGGAAGACTTTCTTCTACAAACTCACAGTTGTCAATAAAACACACCCCCTGACTCCACTCCCACTACCTCGGAAGCAGCCCCAGTCACAACTGGACCACCTTTGATGATTCATCACCCTAATACTGAACCACCCCTTTGTATTCCTTGCATCCCATTATGATGGAATGTCAACAACCCTTAGGCTAAGGAGACACACAATTGCAGTATGGTCGATGACTTGGCACAATCTCCTACGGCCAAGTTAGTTTTAGAAGTCATTCAAACCTGTCCTAATCAACGAAATTCATTACTTTCCGCCTTGGGGGTAGTCGACCCTACTAATACTCGATTCATCACCTTTGATCTTGATAGTGGGAAACCCCATCTCCCCACTCTGGTCTCTTTCCAAATATCGGTTAAATCAAGAACATCAAAGTTCATCGCTGCATTATTGATGAAGGTGCATCCACATGCATCATGTCCAAAACTGTATGGAAGAAACTTGGCTCCCCCAAGATCATACCATTCACCATCACTCTGAGAGCTTATGATGGACGACCATCCTCTCCTGAAGGGCTCTTTTAAAATGTCCTCGTTGAACTCGGGGGAAAGACTATCCTCATTGACATTGAATTTATCGATGGTCCACTTGATTACAACATCTTGTTTGGGCGTAGCTACATGTATGCGATGAAGGTTGTGGCCTCTTTCGTGTTTCACACAATGATGTTCCCCCACAACGGGAATATCGTCACTATCAACCAAGTGTCACATTACGAGCCCAAACCTTCCTCCAACATCGATAATATCCTACCCTTTGTTCACACTAATCTCGAGGCCTACCCACTCATCGAGATGGGTCCCATAATTTTCAAAGACCCATCCTTGCTAGTGACATACCATGAAGCACCTCTGCTCATACATCCCTCAGCATAAGTATGTGGCATATCCTCCAATAGAACAGAAACTGGAGATACTCTTTCTCCCACAGAGGCTTCATTACTATCTGACGTCCCACTTGTCGTAGAGCTCCTTCCTTAGGAATTCCTTGAGAACCCTCCAACTCCCCTTATTCCTGATTACACTCTCCCCCAAGGCCACATCCCAGTTTCTAAAATAATCCTCCAAGCCATTACTCAAATCCCCTTCTTTTACACCCCACTGGGCGTATAAGCTTTCCAAGTCGCCGTAATGCTTACCCTTCCCAATATGGTACTGGAAATTCCAGTATGGTATCTATATCCACCTGCGATGGTCCCTCAACCATTCCTCCCTCCCCAAACAGAAGGAATCTTGATGCATATTCCAATACTTACTCCCACCACACCACGCGCACCCCCACTCACTAGCACCACTGCTACAACTGGGGGAAAATAGAAGAAGAAAGAGCCCACCACTCCACTTCCACCCCGAGTTCAACCTGCTTATGCACTATGTGAGAAATATGGACACCCTACCAATAAATGCCCATCGCTCCTCGAGTTGTGAAATTTAATTCAACTCCCTCAAGCGACGACATTGCTCGTCGTTTCATCCAGTTCATCTAATACTACCATTACATCCCCTACAAGAGGCAAAGGCCTACAAACCAAATTTGCATGTGCAATGTTTTCAAAATATGTCCATGACACCCACCATTTCCCAACACTACCTCACTTTCGATAGACGATAGTAGCTATATGCCAAAGCTTTCAGCAAGAACCCCTCCCATCCGCATCATCTCACACACATGTCACTGACATCCACTATGTCACAACCTCCATCAATGAATGTATGAGATGTCCTTTCTCTTTATGCGAATCATTTGATCATTTCACATATCAATGTCCTATGATCATTAAATACAGGCATCGTCAATTGGCCCTTATTCCCAATCCTACCATCACCCTACCTCCGGTAACACTAGTAGTCCCCCCTACTCCCTCTCTGGAGATGGTTTATATATTTTCCCCCAATCCTGAGGCACTTCCCACTCCTCCCTGGTTCATAGATAGTCTCGAGGAGGATTTGCTCCCAAATCCCCCCAATTCTCCCATTCATTTCCCCACAGAAATTTTACGCCTGACTACCATTTTCAAACCACAGTATATTGATATTTGGTTTATGACAAGTGAACCCACGCAACCCCCTTGCATCATTCCCCCTTCCTCTTCAACAGAATATAATCACACAGTAACATTCACCAATGTTACTCCCCTAGATCCCATATATTCTCGACAGTTCCACTACACGAAGACATCCTCGAGGAATTAACTACACTCGATTGCCCATGGGATCCTCTCCATCACAGAGTTCTCTTTCTTTCAAAGGAAGCCTTTACGCTTCACAAACAAAACCCCATATACGAAATCGAAACCAAATATTTTCTCCCCTTGGGGCATATAGATTGGTTCACTAATCATATCCCTACCCCCCACTCTTTTGAAGAAGGCAACATGGCCAACATTTCCCCCACCATCAAAATTGATATTTCCATCAAATATGGAATCATAAAGGCAATCACCATCGGTGCCGCATTCTCTCCCAAAGAACTCATAGCTTATAAAGCTCTCTTCCAGGAATACCAGGACATTTTTGCCTAGTCATACACATAAATGCCTGACCTTGATCCCTCTATTGTTGAACATCGTATAGACACTTGGCCTGATATCACACCTATACGACAAAAGAAACATCCATTACACCCATCCAAAGAGGCACCCATCCAAGCCAAGATTGAAAAATTACGTGCTATAGGGTTCATATACCCCATTGCATATACATCATGGGTCTCCAACCCCGTCCCCGTCAACAAAAAATAGGGCACTATCTGCGTCTATAAGGACTTTCGTGATCTCAATCACGCCTGTCCCAAAGACAATTTTCCAATGCCCTTTATCGACCAAATTATCGTTGATTGTGTTGGCCACGAGGCTTTGTCCTTCATGGATGGTTTCTCTGGCTACAACCAAATTCAAATTCATCCAGCCAATCAATACAAAACCACATTCACTACCCCTTGGGGTACTTTTGTGTATTGTGTCATGCCTTTTGGCCTCAAGAACGTCGGTGCCACTTTTCAATGTGCCATGACATACATCTTTCATGATCTGGCTCAAATCATCCTCACCTACTTGGATAATATCACCACTTGATCCAAGAAACACACTCAACATCTTGATGACTTACGCATTGTCTTTCACAGGTGTCTTCAGTACAATATCCACTTGAACCCTCTCAATTGCGTATTCTGCATCACCTTTGGATGCCTCCTTGATTTCATCGTCTCCCAACATGGCATCACAGTGGACCCCCTCAAGGTCCAAGCCATCACATAAATCCCCCCCCCCTCAGAATTTACGCCAGCTACAAAGATTACAAGGAAAAGATAACTTTTTATGCCTCTTTGTCCCCAATTATTCCAATCAGGCACATGGTTTCCTTTGCCTCTTACATCATGATATCCCATTCCAATGGGATGAACATGAACAAACCGCTTTTGATGATCTCAAAGTGGCCCTCTCCAATGCTCCATTGATTAGTCCACCCGACTATGACCGTGACTATATCCTCTACTTATCGACCTTAGCCGTCTTCGTAGCAGGATTTCTCATCCAATTAGGGGATGATGACCGGGAACATGTCATTTACTATATTAGTAAAAACCTTTCAGAGCCACCCTTGAAAAACAATCACAAAGAGAAACTCACCCTTGTAGTTGTCTTCACGGTCTAGAAACTGCGCCATTATATCCTTCTTCGAAATACCAAGGTCGTAGAAGATTCCAACCCCATGCAATACTTGCTCAGTCGCTGAAAAATTAATGGAAAATTTTCCCGATGATTCGTCATCCTTCAGGAGTACGACCTCGAATTTTCAACACCTAAGAGAAAGAAATCCCTCATCCTTGCCGAACTCATTACAAAATTTCCTTACAATACTACCAGTTCTCTTGTCAATATCGACTTTCCTGACGAACATCTCTCTTACATACCCTCGGATTTTCCCTGGTACGACGATCTCCTCATCTACCTCTGAACACAAAAGTTTGGCAATCACCTTTCCCGAAACGATCGTCGACGTATTCGACCCCAGTCCCCCAGCTACCTCCTTATCGGTGATATCTTATATCGACGAGGGGTCGACACCATACTTCGTCGATGTTTGACTCTTGACGAAGCTGATAGAGTCTTGAATGACTGCCATAGTGGTGTCTGCGATGGCCACCTCTCAGGGATGTCCACATCCCATAAAATCATTCGAGCTGACTATTTTTAGCCCACACTGTTTCATGATTGCATCCACGCTGTGAACCGTTGTGAAAAATTTCATCTATATGCCAACAAAGCAAGAGAACCACCCTCTCTTCTCCACCCAGTCATTACTATCATCCCCTTTTCCAAATGGGGCATAGACTTCATGACTTGCAACCCTCCATATAGAAATAGACACAAATACATCGTCGTGGTAGTCGATTATTTCACCAAGTGGGTTGAAGCCATGCCCACCTTCAACAACATTGCTGACATTGCAGTAAGTGTTTTCTTTAACCATGTCATCTCTCGCTTTGGAGTCCCACTACAGTTAGTCTATGATCATGGGAAACACTTCGAGAATGAGATTTTAGTCACACTCTCCTCTAGGTTAGGCTTCTCCCACGATTTTTCCTCCCCATACTACCCTTAGTCCAAAAGATAGGTAGAGGCAGTCAACAAGGTCCTCAAAACCATGTTGTAGCACACGGTTGACAAACATAATATCAATTGGAACCATATGTTGTTTTACACACTATGGGATTATCGCACGACAATTATTGAGCTATTACCCGACACTGCTCCAATGGAGCAACATTTGCTGAACCTAGATTCATTGGATGAATACCACCGGTCTTCATTACAGAACAATGAAGCATCCAAAAAACAGTCGAAGTCCACCCTCGATCTCCATGTCAACCTTTTATCATTCAATGAAGGCGACCTCATCCTTTCTTACGATATCGCGCACGATACCCTCGGCCATGGAAAATTCGAGTCATTATGGTATGGCCCTTACATCATCCAACATTGCCTCACTAAAGTCACATACATCCTAGCCTCTTTCGAAGGCCACCCTCTCAAAGAACTTGTCAATGGGTTATACTTAAAGAAATTTTATGCTTGAGCGTAGCCAGTCTACACTAGGCTTTTTCTTTTTGTACACTTTTTATAGAGCTTTTAATCTTCTTTTTCCTCCATGCCTTGTGTCTAGTCTATCATTTGTGTTATTGACAAATGCCTCCTCCATCGACCTACCACATCGGTTACGCTGACGGAGCTAACAATTGGACACAGAATCTCGCTTGGGCCACGTGGGCCCTCTATACTCCCTCACATGAACTGCTCCAATCTAGCGGCATATGCCTCGGCTTAACAACCAACAATCAAGCAAGATACACAGCCATCATTGGCCTCCTTGTAGAAGCCAATGGCTGCCATATTTGTCACCTTAGCATATTATTATATTCCCAACTCGTTCTCCTCCAGCTCAACAATGTTTACCGTGTTCGGGATCCTTGCCTCTTCCACAAATACCTGCAAGTTAGAATTTTATCTCGACATTTTGATTCAATCACATTTACACATATCCTAGGACAATGCAATCAAATAGCAGATAATATGGCTAACCTAGTGTTACATTGGCATTTATCACATCACGTTACCATTACACATACATAACCTATCCAAAGTCTGTCACAGCATATAAATTAGACATCATAAACAAAAAACATCAACACATGTGAACATCACAAGGATCCCAAAATTTATATCCATATATATATATATATTGGTCAATGTGCCATCAATGTTTACAAAAAAATAGTACATGTACAATATCCTTAAGTAGGTGAACCACCTCACCCCTATAAGTACAAAATCGGTGTCCTGACACCATATACAAAATGTGCTTTCAAGCCTATATAAATACAAAAATACATATACAAAGGCACTCATGGCACCTCTAAGGCTCCACCACCTGGTCCTCTCTTGGGAGGAGGTGCCCCACCAGCTAGGGTTCCCTCAGGTCCTGGGGGCAGTCACCCAATCATAGCCGCACTCGCTACAGCTACTCTGTGGATCAGGTTCCATGACTTTGTCGGAATTCCCACACACTGCTCCAAGAATCCCTCGTCCTGGATATGGACCCACATACCCTCATGCACTCCTTGTATTACTGCCTCCAGTAAGTGGCGAAAAATCCTCAAACTCTCCCCTGGCCCCCACTGGAGGAGCATGTGATGGACCTGCACTCAGATCATCAAAATGGCATCTCCTGCCTGTTCTCTCTTCATTTGTCAGCTCCACGCTATCCTCATTTCATCGTCGTCTCTCCCCACGGTGGTCTCACAAGCCCCTGAAAATCCAAGGCTCTGACCAACTCAACCTCATGTCTATGAGGTCCCACATCTACATACACAACAAACAAGTTCTAGAATCAACATCGATCTATACATAAAGAACATGCTATACTATCTAAAGATCAAAACATCGATTATAACACCATACCTCTGCAGTCGAACACCTCTTTGGGAGGTAGAACCATATCTGGATCCTCCTAGAAGTCCACCCCACTCTATGGGTATCGAAGTATGATCTGTGGAATCTAACGCCACAACCATGTTGCCTCAGTCGTAAAGTAATTGTTAATGTTTATGCCATTATTATAGTTCTTTTCATTTCAATAGATAAGAGCATAATAAGAACAAGATCACTGAGAAATACACATTCACAAGAGACACAACATTTATCCTGGGAAATCCTCTAGGGGAAGCAAACCTAGCAAAAACTTCCTTATCATAAATAGCTTATACAATGTTCAAGAGATAACTCAAACCAATACAGAAAGGCCTCCCCAAGAGATGTGCCACTCTTCTCCCTCTCTCCTTTGCTGGTAACAAATCAGAACTTGTCTCTCAAAATGAGCAAGTGAGTTGTGTTCAAATGAGGTGCTAGCCTCTTGTATTTATACAAGTTCTAGCATGTGTGAAAGGTCACAACTAGCAGGGCTGACCTCTCACTCTGGGTGGGTAAACCCACCTTTAATTAATTATGGGTCTTCCATAATAATTGTTGGGGCCGACTTCTTATTCTTCGATTTTTAATTGTCTGATGACCAATCCGCAAAAGGGGATTTGGTCCTTATACAATTACCGACGTGATTAATCCACAATGGGGATTAATCCAATAACAAAAATAATAATAATGACATGATTAATCCACAATGGGGATTTAATCCAATAATAATAAGAATGCTCTTCACAGTTACATTATTTCAACACTCCCCCTTAACAACAAGGGTATTCTTCATCAACATCAGGTGAGAGAGGTCTGCATCATCAATGGCATTTGGAGGACAGTATCATCAATATCATCTTGAAACATTGGCTAGCACATTTACGAGTCATCAGAAGTTTTCTTCATCAACAACATCGTCATTCTCGAAAGAATGCTATCATCATCTGCATCAAATATGTATCAGTAAAAATGATACCTCATCACAGCACTAGGCTGGCACATCACAGTACTACACTAGCTCAGTGTCACAGCGGTCAAGCTAGTAGCTTAGTGTCAATCACATCTTGCTTCACGTCTAACAACTAGGTCAGAAGCAAGTAATATCATCATCTCGCTTTACATCTCACAACTTGTTAAGAACCAAACATCAATATAGCATATAAAAACCTCAGGAAAAGTACTCAATGCCTTGAAAAAGAAATAATTTCAGATAATAAGCCTCTTCGAGGGGGCAACCTCCTTTTACCCCACTTAAATGTTCAAGTACAAGATGATTCAAAATGAAAATGTCTCCTTGGTATATA
>ML781498.1:43990-56838 GCA_009831015.1 Picea engelmannii
GTCATTGTGGATAGTGGTAGCACATATAATCTTGTTTCTATAGAGATGGTAGAAAATTTGGAGTGGGAGACGATTGATCATCCAAGCCCATACAAAATTTCGTGGCTACAAAAAGGACATCAGGTAACTGTCACTAAACAATGTTTGGTTGAGTTTAAGATAGGAGGATATAATGATAAAATATTATGTGATGTTATTCCTATGGATGTTTGTCATCTATTGCTGGGTAGACCATGGTAATATGATAGGAATGTGATTCATGATGGGAGAATGAACACATACACCCTAGAGAAGAATGGGAGGACTCACATGTTTCTTCCAATCAAGGATAAGGAGGTGAAGCCAGAAGTAAGCAACAATGTACTTCTCATGAGTGGGAAGGAACTTCTTACAGAGGTTAATAAAAAGGAATAACCGCAATTCATTGTGGTCAGGAAATGGAATATTTTTTTGACCAGCACAAGGGTGGATGATTTAGTAGAACAAGTTCAGGAACTGATGGAAGAGTTCGTCGACATAGTAGTGGATGAATTACCTCATTCGTTGCCACCGATCAGAAGTGTAATTCATCACATTGATCTCATACCAAGGGCTAGTTTACCAAAAAAATCCGCGTACATATTGACGCCGCAAGAGAATGAAGAGGTTAAGAGGCAATTCCAGGAGTTGTTGGACAAAGGGTTGGTCAGGGAAAGCTCGAGTCCATGTGTTGTTCTGACAGTACTCAGTCCGAAAAAAGATGGAGGCTAGAGGATGTGTAGTGACTCGAGGGCGATTAACAAGATAACCATCAGGTACATATTTCCATTGCCAAGGATGGATGATCTAATGGATTTCTTGAGTGGAGCAAAGTAGTTTTCAAAGATTGATTTGAAAAGAGGTTATCATCAAATCCACATGAGAGAAGGTGATGAATGGAAGACAACATTCAAAACCAACGAAGGGTTGTATGAATGGCCTCTTATGCCGTTTGGCTTAACAAATGCGCTGAGTACCTTCATGAGGTTAATGAACGAAGTCCTGAGGGAGTTCATCGAAAAATTTGTCATTATGTATTTAGATGACATACTGGTTTTCAGTAAAACAGTGGCAAAGCATCTGAAGCATTTGGCTACAGTGATGCAGAAATTACAGCAGGAGAAGTTGTTGATAAACATGAAGAAATCCTCATTCATGAAGACAAAGCTCATTTATTTGGGGTTTGTTATTTCAGAAAATGAGTTGAGGATGGATCCAGATAAGGTGGAGGTAATCAATAATTGGCCATCACCGAAGAATATCTTTGAGGTGAGAAGTTTTCACGGATTGGCTAGTTTCTACCGAAAGTTCATCAAGAATTTCAGTGGAATTAGCGCAATGATGATGGATACAGTGAAGAAGAGACACAAGTGTTTTCACTGGACAGAAGAAGCTGAGAAAAGTTTTAATCTTTTGAAGAGGAAGATCACGGAACAACCAATTTTGGTGTTGCTGGATTTCCAAAAGACATTTCAAGGGAAATGCGATGCAAGTGGATTCGCAATCGGGGCAGTCTTGAGTCAGGAAGACAGGCCAATAGCATACTTCAGCGAGAAGCTGAATGAAGTGAAAGTGAAGTACTCCACTTATGATAAGGAGTTTTATGCTATCATTCAGGAATTGAAGAAATGGAGACATTACTTGATCCCGAAAGAATTTGTCTTATACAGTGACAATCATGCATTACAATTTGTGACTCAACAGGAAAAGTTGACTCAGAGACACGTTAAATGGGTTGAGTACATGCAAAATTTTACTTTTGTGATTAAACATATTTTGGGTATTGCTAACAAAGTGGTTGATTCTTTGAGCAAGAAGTGTTTTCTATTGTAGGAGTTCAAGGTCAAAACGTTGGGTTTTGATGATCTAAGGAACATGTACGCCGATGATCCAGATTTTAAGGAGGCGTATGAAGCAGTTGAGAATCCAATTCTCAGGGATAGAAGCCAGTGGGTAGAATACATGATCCAGGAAGGATTATTGTTTAAAGGTAATCAACTGTGTATTCATAAATTCTCCATGAGGGAGAATTTGCTGAAGGAGAAGCACAATGGAGGATTGGCAGGGCACTTTGGTCATGACAAGACGTTCGCAAAGTTGAATGAGTCATATTTTTGGCTAGGAATGCGAGCAGATGTCAAGAGATTTATGGACAGATGCAGAATTTGTCAACATTCAAAGGGAAGAAGACAGAATGCGGGGTTCTATCAACCATCGGCCATACCAGAGAGGCCGTGGGATGCAATCAACATGGATTTCGTATTGGGGTTGCCAAGAATGAAAAGAGGTTTTGATTCAATCTTTGTGGTGGTGGATAGGTTTTCCAAGATGGCACACTTCATTCCATGTCAGAAGACCAGTGATGCAACTCACATTGCAAATCTGTTTTTCAAAGAAGTCATTTGACTTCACGGCTTACCAAGGAGTATAGTTTCAGACCAAGATACAAAGTTCATAGGGAACTTTTGGAGGACCTTATAGAAGAAAATGGGAACTAACTTATCATTTAGTTTAGCTTATCATACTCAGATGGATGGATAGGCAGAAGTAGTGAACAAAAATCTGGGAGACTTGCTGAGAAGCCTGGTGACAGAACACCACAGCCAGTGGGACAACATATTACCACAGGCAGAGTTTGCTTATAATGACTCAATTAATAGGAGCACAGGGCAGAGTCCATTTCAGATCATCTATGGCATGCAGTCGAGAGGAATTTCTAAATTGAGAGATTCAGAACAGATTTCAACTAGGAGCACTAGTGTAGAAGATTTCGCAGAGACGATGAGGGAACTTCATAGCCAGGTGAAGCAACAAATGTTGAATTCGAGCCAAGAATATAAGCACAGAGACGATCAACACAAGAGACAACTTCAATTCGAGGTTGGTGATTTGATTCTGGCACATTTAAGGAAAGAAAGGTTCCCGAGAGGAACATATAATAAATTGAAGATGAAGAAAATCGAACCATGTAAGGTCTTGAAGAAATTTGGGGCGAATGCTTACGAGATTGAATTACCTGATGGGATCGGAATTTCTTCGATATTCAACATCTCAGATTTGTACCCATATAAGCCTGAGGAAGCAGGGATAGGAAATGAACAGCCAGTAATCCATTGGACAAAGCAGATTCCAGTTGCAGAGAAGCCGCAGATGGAGCGCATACTGGATAAAAGAGTGAGCAAGAAGACCAGGCAAAAGCAATACTTTGAGTATCTAGTCAAATGGAAGAACCATCCAGTTGAAGATGCCAGCTGGGAGAACGAAGCAGAGATACAGAGGCATAGACACATCATGCGCGAGCTCATGGACAGGAACCCATGAAAATTTTCAAGCCAGGGAGTATGATGCAAGAGCATCTCAAGCGAGCCAGCGCGGAGACAACGGACATTTGGAAAAGCGCCCAGCACAAATTTTGAAATCACCTTGAAGTTATTGCGCAATCTTAAATGAAGCCATTAAGAAGAAGCACACTTGTAAAATGTAAACGGACCTTGAGCGATTTTCTCTCGTCCTTAGTAGATAGAAGACATTTATGGTAGTTAATGCAAGTAGGTAGAATTGAATATGTATATTAGACAGTTTTAGAGCGCAAGAGGGAAACGGGATATAGACACCCTCATTGTGTATTATAACAGAGGGGAGCATGATTACGAGAGTGTATGAAAAGCATAGAGAAGAAGCAGAGAGCTCTGTAGCAGAATCCATGTACAAAAGTTTTGGATTAATACAAGAAAGTTGTGATTCAGACTCATGGTGTTCCTATATTCTCTGTGTATGCATCTTTGAATGTTATGCTCATGAATGTTTTACTCTTTCTGTCATGCAATTTATTTTATGCTATGTATGAATGACTTCTTGTTGAATGTTTGAAATCTGAGAGGAAAGAGGAGAGGAATGAGTTTCAATTGTTTCTCTATTTGAGCAAGAGTTTTTGCAAGGAGTGCAGTTGAATTGTCCGCAAGGAGTGCGTCGACAAGGTGTTCAGAGGTGTATCTATGAAAGCTCAGGAGAGAAATCTTTTGTTCTCATTTACACAAAAGTGCAGTTGGGCACAAGAGCCGTGCAAGGAGTGTGCAGGCTAAGCGAAGTCTTAGGTTTTTGGACCTGAGTGAAGTATTTAGGGACTGTTGCTGCAGGTGTGCACAGAGTAGAAGGATTTCAACACTTGGAAGTGCTTGAAAGTCTGCCGCAAGGAGTGCGTGCAAGGGTTTTTCTGGAAGACTCGGAGTTGGGAAAGTTCAAAAGGACTTGAACCTTCGAAGGAGTTGAAGGAAGGCATGAGACAAGTACCTTAAGAGGTTGAATGAAAGTGTAGCGACATCAGACTGCAAGAGGACAGTTCTCAAGGAAAGAACAGACGGTTGGAATTCTCTGTGGAGAATCCGCGAAGTCTTGTGAGTCGTTAGATCTCACGGAGGAGCAGGGGAGTTACCGTGAGTATTCCAAAAGGTGCAAGCTCAAGAGAGGAAAATCCATTGATCCAAGTTAGTCAGGGGTCATTGGATCACTCGTGAAATCGCCTATCGGGATTTCGTGAGTGGAAGGGTCGAAAGCTTGGTATCAAAGTTCACGAAATCGTGAAGTGAGAAGTCGTGAAGGATTGATAGGATTGTGTGGGACCACAGGAGCCAGTGGGCTGGACAGGTGGCATCCTATTGATGTAGAAGTAAACTGTGTCGACCACTTCGGAGTTTCGTAAGCCAATGTCCCGAACCGGGGAGAAGGCTAGTTGTGGGGCTATCCCATGAAGTGTGTCGGAGTCTGACACTTCAAGGTTTCGAGAGTCTGATACTTTGGGGGTTTCGGAGTCTGAAAAGTCGAGGTGATATCAGAGTCTCAGAGTTTTGGGATTCGGGGTCACAGTGAACAAGCGCTCGACCACAGGATTCGTGATATCGCGAAGTCCGATGTCCTAAGTGCAAAGAGGGGATCCCAGGAGAATTTTTTGTGGGTGCAGATTTTCTGAAAGGAAAATAGAAGAGCGGTTTAGAGTTCTTCAGGCCAGTGGTAAAGGAAAGATCCTATTGATGTGGACCTTTTGACCTGCGGGTTGTGGAGGAAGCATCGACATCATTATGATGAATCTGGATTCTAGATTTGATACAGGTGAATGTTCTTAGTGCTTGAATCTGCTAGATCTGATCCATTGCTTTATGCTAAGTTCTTAAATACATTAGATTTAGGTGAATGTTGTGATGCTTTGTTTTATCTGCAAAGTAGATATTGGGTAAATAATGATTAACTAACTGTTTTAAGTTCTCTATTAAGTATTGTAATCAAATATATTTGTCCTAGCTAAGGTTCCAGACACCTGATTCCTACAACGACCCCTGCCTCTACCTCAGGTGAAAATTCATCTGCTTTGCAGGTGTTACTGAAAGGGTCGGTAGTTAGGGATTTGTTGGTGCATTGTTGTAGTGTTGAACCCTGGGTCTACCCCTGTGCCAACAAATGGTTCCGTTGTTGGGACCTGAAACTGTGATTGTTGGGAACTGAGGAAGAAGAAGCTTTGTGCAAAGATCCAACCTGAAATTGTGAAATCTATGTGCGTAGATCTATTGCCCTAGTGCGTAGTACTCTACTTAGTTTGACAAGATCTGTGATAAAGAAAAGAAGTTTGATATGAAGAAAAGAGGTAAGATATGGAATATTTGTTCTCTGAGAAAGGAAAAAGTGAGACTTTTTTATTAAAAGAGGTAAGATTTGAAAGCTTTGTGCTCTGACAAAGGTAAGAATATTGGAAAGTTCTAGATATGAAATCTTTGTGCTCTGTAGAAGTGAGATAAGTGGAAATTTGTGTTTCAACAGTATGGATCTAGGTATGTTCGATAGATTCTATCCAAGCTTGAAAACTAGGGTATTAATAGATGAAATAAGATTTGATATGAGTAGATATGATAAGAATAGTGAAAAATATGTTATACCTATGCATATAAAGAATCTTTGAACTAATAAGTGTATGCAGGACCCTAGAAAGAAATGTTTGCAAGTTAGCTACCATGATCCTAGCACACAGTATAGGAAAGGATGGGGATCATTTAAAAGAAAGAGAGGATTAACCCTATGTTACAGTTGTAGAAAACCAGGACATCTTGCTAAGGAATGCCTTGGGAGAAGACCTAGTTGTCTTTGTTGCAAAGCTATGGACCATGAAGTATTGGATTGTCCTAGAATGATTGCTAAGCTTGAAGAAATGAACATGAGACAAGGAAACCCTAAGGTAGATCCAAAAACTAAGATTGTGAAAGAATCCAAGAAAGAATAAGAGAAAGTATTGTTGCAAATGAAAGAAACCCTAAATGACCACCGGCATGTCATATTATCAAAGATCTTCAAAGAAAAAGAATGCCTTGAAGCAGGAATAGGAGACTTCTACATTGACTGTGTTCTAGATGAGGAAACATAGGTTAATATCACGACAGAGAGAACTTGGGAAGCTATAGGGAGGCCTGTTATGATTCCTTCATTAGGAGGAATAATCCTATTCAAAGGAAAGTTGATAAATCTATGTGGGAAGCTTGCTCATATACCTATGAATGCCAATGCAACTTCGATAGAGGAATATTTTGAGATTATTAAATCTATTGATAATAGTGCCCCATTTACCATGATACTAGGAAAACCTTGGATTGAAAGAGATCAAGCTGGAAGGTAAGAAGAATAATAAGTTTTAGAGTAGAAGAAGCAAGAGTTAAAAGAATTCATGACTAGAAGGATCACACACTTGATTTAAGAATAGAAGAACAAATCGAAGCTATTTAACACCAGAGACCTGGATGTTGAAGTTGAAAGAACACTAGAAGACCCACAGAAGATTGAAGTACCTATTCCAAATAAAGAAGAAGGATCACCCTCAAATCTTAAGAAAGAATCTCAACAGCACGAAGTACCTATGCCAAAAGAAGATAAGAATCAGAATGGAAAAAGGCCTACCGAGATGAAGCTCACTAGGTAAAAGGCTAGAAAGATATGTAAGAAGAGAGCTAAGATCGACAAGTTGTAGAAGGTTCCAGAGGGAACCTCGTAGAAGCTAACTTCACAAAATTGGAGCTTCATCAAGATATCAGAACAATGACATGCGACACTTCTCCATGGCGAAGAAATATAGTTGTTGTGGGCATTATAACCATTATGCCACCACTCCGAATGGGTAGAAAGGCATTTATGGATAGACAACTCGCCATCTAACCGTTGGGACCACGCCATAATGGACAGAACAGAGTTAATGAAGGCTTCATACCCGTTGCAAGAAACCCATTGTCGAGTTACCTATTTATCCCATTGCGCCATGCACCGAGAAAACTTTTTCCAACTGAGAGTTTGAGCCCGTAGAATAAGTTGATTTTAGATAGTGATCATCATGCTCTTTCTCTCTATCCCATTACTGTGTCTAAGTTACTCCTTAAACCCAATATTTTTAACCCCGAGTGTGTATGTTGAATGAGTTGAGCATTGTAGAGAAAGTTTTTGAAGAAGTTCTAATCGACCTCATGACTAAAAGAGTCATGTCGATGTCTATAGGTGTACAAGCACCATCGATGAGAGGATTTGCAGCCTCTCTGTCCACTGGTCGCAGAGACGAACCATCCCGACCATCTGATGAAAAGAGAACTAAGCACAAGGATGATCTAGCGAATGCCAAATTGATCCTGACCATATTATTTTCCTATATTCCACCCCTAAGTAGCGTAGTAAATCGAGACAGTGTGCCAAGATATTTCAAATACACCTTGGTTATGGTGTACCTCTCGAAGGGGATACACGCGGTTCGAGAAAACCAAGATAAGATTGCAACGTTGAAGTTTAGTGACTTCAACCTTGGAGATCACAAAGTCTATAACATGCTCTCCCCACATAAGTACCTGACCAGAACTAAGGGGAAGAATTCAAAGATAATCCCCCAGTCATGGACTATGAACCCCGTGCAGTCCACCCTATTGAACATCATGAAGATTCCCCACTTCGGACGATACTAGAAGGTGAATGCATGTGTCAAGCTATTGCTATCCTGTTACCATGGTAACTATTTGTGGATAAACCATCGTATAATAGTTGATCTGACACTAATCAATCGAATCACAGGATTGAGTAGGAAAGGACCTGATCCACAAGAGTTTTACCTCGAAAAAACCATGGATCAGACTCTAGCACAAAAGATCAAGGACACTTATGGATATGTTGAGAAGGGAACACAAGGCTACAAGGTAGCTTCTATCCAGAGTGGTGCAGTGTGCCTTGCCTGTTAGTTGATTGCAGGGAAGTTAGTGCGAAAGAACCGACCCACCCAAGTCACCAGTTTTGTAGTCAACCTCACAGGGAGGTGCACAGAAGGCCTTTAGATGAACTCAGTGAAGTGCCTAGTGAAACAGTTGGAACTCGGCTATAGAGAAGCACAAGATCAAGAATACAAATTTTATTTCAACTCGCTCTTAATCCTTATATATTTTATTGCCTGGGAGATGTCGAAAGGTACGAACTTCCTGGACATCAAGCCATTTGAAACAATGGCTGCGAAGTTTAGTACACTGTGGTACTCAAGAAACATGAATAAATAGTGGCAGTCAAATGTATTTTTTCATACCTACTATAATTAGGTGAATATATCCATACAATCTGAGCCTCTCATAACTCAGAACACTCTGCATCGGTTCAGGCCTTTGATGAAGTTTAGTGCAGATCGACATTTTATTTACCTCATAGTGCAAGCCAACAAACACAAGCAACAACTTCAGTCCTACTATAAGCTGATGAAGGAGGACTTGGAGGAGATCACAATGGACCGGTCGGTGAACTTCCTTATTCCAACAGACCCTGTGGAGATATCTAACATCGACAACCCAGAAATAGCGCAGGATACACCTAGACCAAGTAGAACAAAGAAGACCAAAGAGGTCCAAGAATTAGACAATGCATCTATAAAGTCTGCTTCCATATCACCAGAGCAAGGAGGTGATGACGAAGAGTTGTATGACAAAGAAGTTGAATAGAGGTAAGGAGACGAGGTTGATCCCCTCAAGAAGAGGAAAGGTTTTCCTCCAAAACCTTCCTTCTGGAAGACATCGAATGCCACCATGACCAATATGCAGACCGTCCTCACCTCCGATGACTTTGAATTCATCATAGCATCCATGCAAGATGCTTCACTAGAAATAGTAGAGAAACAAGAATCAAAGCAAGAAGAGATGTATGATCTAATTGAGACTGAACTCCTAGGGGTACAACAGGCCCTACAGTCCAACCGTGCAGTCTCCACTGCCCCCAAGGAACCATAATTGGGAGATGAGCCAACTCAACTCCACTGCTTAGCCGATACAGTGGAAGCTCGCCTTCAACGAGAACAGGAAGAAACAGAGAAATCCACCCAGGCTTTGACACAAGTACAAGGAGTACTCGTAGAGAAACATAGTGCTATAGAACATGAAAATCTTTCTCTCCAAGCAAATTTTGATGAAGAAAAGGTGCAGCTACAACAAGAAAAGTAACAGTGACTTGTAGAGAAACTCAAAGTAAAAGAAGCGGTCAACAGAGCACTTCGCTCTGTGACACTCTTAGAAATCAAGGCAGAAGATCGAGTTACACAATAGGTGAACCTGCTCGCAGAAGCCATCTAGCAGCTACAGCAGCACATAGTAGATTTGGAGTGACACACTATACCTGAGACCCCAGAGGATGTAAGAGACCAAAGAGAAGAAACCACCAGGAGCGCAGTTGAAAGGCTAAAGGCTCTGTTGGTGCAATTATTTGCATAATATATTACCAAACATAAATTATCAACTGGGATTCATAATCAGTAGATTTGATGCACTATATGTGCCAATAACAGATAGATTATTATGTCTGATGAGTATAGTTCAATCAAGAAAACCATCTAAAAACCAGTACTCTATTTTCACACTTCAAAGATAACACTCTTCACACAATTCAGAAATTAGAAAGAAAAACTTGCAATAATGCACTCAAAAGATTTTTCTCAAATAATGCCTTATCCATTTACAAGCTCATGAAGTGGAAAGATGGACTTTGAATTAGCTATTTGTAGCTACTACCCTTAACAACAACTAGCAAGCAAATATGGACACACTTCAACGATAACATTCTTCACACAACTTCAAACCAGAAGATTAAAACTGATAACAAAACTCTCAGACAAATACTCAATTGAAAAGACTCTTGCTTAGGTGATGGACCTGTTCATTGATGGCTCAGGAAATGAAGAAATGAAATCAAATCTTATTTCCTGTAGCAATTAAAACAATCAATACTCTACATATGCTCAAAGGAAAACATCAATCAATGCTAGAGGAAATCACATGTGAAGGAAGACACTCCACTTTAGGCACATGTAGGGTGAGATATGGACGTCTTGATTATCCCTAGATTTGCAATATAGAAACAACACTACAACATTAAATCTATCAAATGATTGTCCACACACACATACGAGGATAACAAATATTCACTCAAGAATCTATGTTGCACTCATGAAACCAAATTACACTCCATAAATCTATATTGCTCTCCAAAAATGCTCCCTCGCTCACTCACAATTTCCACACATCTTTATTGTATTTTGTCAAATGTTTACTAAAGAAAAACATAAATAAAGTTAGATGTTTACGATCCTAACAAAAATGATTTCATCCATACACAAACTAGAATTATATATACAGTAAATGCAAAGAAGCTTACTTTGGTTGGGTTGGTGGGCCCTTGCCATACCAACAAAGTAGATTTAAAAGAAACTTACAGAAATAAAGGTCGGATAACACGCATCAATTTCATTAACTGCAATTTATATCATTACTTGAGAAAAACAGAGGTACAATCCACAGTCTTCAAGAATCAACCCTACAACATAAAAATTCTTCTTCCTTCAAGAACCAATATTACATCATAATAATTCCTCCTTACTCAGACCTATGAGGTCTTATTTATACATAAAATCCATGGAGTAATGGATGAAACTGAATCCCCAAACTAAGAAAACATTTTTTACAATTTTAGGATAAATCCCAAAAATCTGTGTTTTTTAACAATTTGGGTAGATTCGAGTTAGTCCCCTACCCATATCTCCCAAAAAAATTCTAATTTTGAAAAACTTCCCACGTCATACTCAATTTTCCATATTCTGGACAAAATCCATGTATTATAATTTCTATATCTTATACCATATGCACGGAAACTGAGGTGCAAGTCAACAGTTTGAGTTGTTTTTCTAATTTTGGCATAATCATTCCCTTGAGATGGAGGTCCAGACATGTGATCTGGGTGAATTATGAATCATGTGTCCACATGAAAACATCGTTCTGGACAAAACCCATGAGCCATATTTTCTTCTAGAAACATTCAAAAAAATTGAATTATGTCTAATATCGGATTAGCACAGGCTGGTACCGGAATAGGTGGAGCCTTGGTACTAGAATAGACTGGGTACCGAATCATGTTGATAAAGAGTCATAGTTATTAGGATCATACAAAATCAATCATTTTAATCGAATTAACTCAAGAAAACTAAACAAATCATGCCTTAATCATAATTTACCCCTTATGCACATGAACAAGGTAATCAAGTGTATTTATGGAAGAAAGGATCAATTAGATACACATGGCATAGGTAAAATAGACTCAGATAAGGGGTAATATAGGGAATTAGAAGTGTCAAAATGGAGACTCAATAGGATCTTACCCTAGAAGGTAAGAAACTCACTGATCGCAGTACCCAGACCTATGAACAACTCACGAAAAACCCGAAACTGAAGGCACTAGAGTCACAGCTCCAAGAGGTGAAGTATTGAGTTGAAAATATACAAGCGCAGTCCCTGTCAGCTGTGTAAAGAATGAAGTGCTCCCAAGATAAACGCACTATACAAAAAAAAATCCATATTATCTAGAGCAGAGTTATGGAGGTAACTCAGAAACTCCAACCCATACACGACAAGGCCTATCAATTGTTTACAGAGGTAGAAGGCCAAGGAGAAGAGCTAGAGAAGGTTGTCACTACAGTTGAATAGCATCTAGAGGAACCTATAAACGATGTAGTCATCCAAGAGTTCGTTGAACAACAAGTCATAGAACAACAGCAAGTCGAAGCGGCTTGAGCAAAGCTCTAGGCGTTCAAAGCAGAACTAGTCAGACCAGAGTGACTCAGGATGAATCACAGGTGAGGGTTGGGGGAATGTTGGACCTTGACTAAGTTTTGGGAGATCCTTGGTCAAGTTTGACCTATTTTGGGACTTCAAGAGCCTGTCGAAGATGGAGCACAAGAAGAAGCAGAGATCGCAGGATCTCGGGCCCTTTTTGGGTCTTTTTGGGATTTGGAAATATGTAATGGGTATGGGATGTCATCCCATGGGTTTACCCATGTTTAGGCCTATTTTATATGTATAAATAGAAGTCTAGGAAACGTAAGAAGAAGATTTGTGCAAGTTGGCTAAGTGCTAAAAGTTGGATCTGTGTGATCAAGAATTGTAAGGCTTCGTGCATACTATGTGAGACTTGCAGAGCTAAGTGCAAGTCATTGTAAGAGACTGTGAAGGGCTTCGTGTTGTAATGCAATGAAGGAGGATCTAGTGATCTGTGCAGTTCTCCTGTCCTATGTGGAGTAAGGAATTTGTGGCTTATGCATGTAGATGACTGATTGAAGCTAATAAAGAAGAAGAGTTGGTGGGCATAGCCCCAGGGTGGGGGTGAACCACATAAATACTGCATTATTCTTCTTTGTGCGATGTGTTGGTGCATTTATGTGTTATTTGCTAAGTGCTTGATATAGATAGATAGATAGATCTATTTATGATTTGTGCTTATGATGAATATGGATGCTAGATATGATA
>ML781498.1:178721-193529 GCA_009831015.1 Picea engelmannii
TACTGATGTTTGTGGGCCTATGCAGACTAGGTCTTTAGGAGGTGCATTTTACTTTCTGTTATTTATTGATGATTGCATGAGATACACATGGGTTTACTTCCTTAGATGAAAAAGTGATGTTTTCGAGTACTTTAAGGAATTCAAAACCATGGTGGAAAAGAAAACAGGAAAATCCATCAAAATCCTCCGTTCAGATCAAGGGGGAGAGTATAAATCAGGGGACTTCAACAAATATTGCAAAGATAATGGAATAGTACAACAGTTTACAGTACCTCACACTCCACAACAAAACGGAGTTGCCGAAAGGAAAAAACAAAACACTGGTAGAGTGTGCACGCAGTATGATGAAAGGTAAGAATCTCTCAAATGGATTTTGGGCTGAAGCCATAAATACTGCAGTTTATTTAAACAATAGAAGTCCAACAAGGTGTCTTGATAATCTTACTCCTTTCGAAGCCTTGTATGGTTCCAAACCTGCAGTTAATAATTTGAAAGTATTTGGGTGTAAGGCTTTTGCACATATTCCAAAGGAGAATAGGAGGAAATTGGATGCTAAGGCCACTAAATGTATTTTCATTGGGTATTGTTCTGAATTTAAAGCATACAAACTATTTGATCTTGCTACTCACAAAGTATTTGCAAGTAGAGATGTACTTTTCCATGAGCAGGAAGCAGGAAATCATGACGACAACAGTCATGAGGAATGGCAGAGACTTCTTGATGAAGGAGTTAAAGAAGAGCAACAACAACAACCCACACAGCAGCAACCATCCCTGCAACGACAACAACAACCATCCCCGCAGCGACAACAACAACAACAACAAGAAGGACTCAATGATATGGACAATTCAAGCAGTCACAGTTCACCTAGAGGTGAAGACAGATCTTCACAAAGTGGGGAGGAAGATAATTAGTTGAGAAGATCTTCAAGACAGATTCGGCTTCATGAGAGGTATAAAGACTATGCCCTAATGAGTACCATTTCAAATGTCATAGAACCCATGAATTTTAATGAAGCTAATGAACATGATGAATGGCGAAATGCAATGGAGGAAGAATATGAATCTATAATGAAAAACAATACTTGGGAATTGACTGAATTGCCTAAACATAAGAAGCCCATCGGATGAAAATGGATATACAAACCTAAGTTTAAATCAGATGGTAGTATAGATAAGTATAAGGCTAGACTGGTGGCAAAGGGGTATTCACAAACATAAGGTATTGAGTATGCTGAAACATTTGCACCAGTAGCTAAATTGAATACTATCAGATACTATCAGTATCTTTGTCTTCTACCGAAGCAGAATATAAAGCCTTGTGTGCAGCAACTTGTGAAGTTGTTTGATTAAGAAGACTTCTTCAAGATGTTGGAGAAGAATGAAAGGAACCTACGATGATTAGATGTGATAATCAAAGTTCAATCAATATTGCGAAGAATCCTATTTTTCATGCAAGGATAAAGCATGTTGAAGCTTAGTATCATTTTGTTCGAGAAAAGTTGCAATCAAATGAAATAACTCTTGTGTATTGTAATACTAGTGAAAATGTTGTTGATATTTTCACTAAGCCTCTTGGAAAGATTAAGTTTGAACTGTTTAGGGAGATGTTAGGTGTAGAAGTCAATCCATTCTCCATTAATGGGGAGACTTGGAAATAATGGAGAAAGGACCAGTTGTAAGCACCAATTATAAGCTTTAGTTGTGAGAGTCAGTTGTAGGCGTGTTAAGAGTCAGTTCTTAGTTAAGAGTCTAGTTGTCTTTGGTTTGCATGTAACCGACTCGGTAGAGTCTTTTGTTTGGCAATCTGGATGATCTAAGATCAACCACTGGATATGTGTTCAACATTGGATCTAGGGTTGTTTCATGGAGCAGTAAAAAGAAGCCTATTGTATCTTTGTCTTCTACCGAAGCAGAATATAAAGCCTTGTGTGCAACAACTTATGAAGTTGTTTGGTTAAGAAGAATTCTTCAAGATGTTGGAGAAGAACGAAAGGAACCTACGATGATCAGATTTGATAATCAAAGTTAAATTAATATTGTGAAGAATCTGATTTTTCATGCAAGGACAAAGCATGTTGAAGCTCAGTATCATTTTGTTCGAGAAAAGTTGTAGTCAAATGAAATAACTCTTGTGTATTGTAATACTAGTGAAAATGTTGCTGATATTTTCACTAAGCCTCTTGGAAAGATTAAGTTTGAACTATTTAGGGAGATGTTAGGTGTAGAAGTCAATCCATTCTCCATTAAGGGGGAGACTTGGAAATAATGGAGAAAACACCAGTTGTAAGAACCAGTTATAAGCTTCAGTTGTGAGAGTTAGTTGTAGGCGTGTTAAGAGTCAGTTCTTAGTTAAGAGTCTAGTTGTCTTTGGTTTGCATGTAACTGACTCGGTAGAGTCTTTTCCTATATAAGGATGTAATCCGTCTTCATTAAATAATAGATATGTGATCATAGCCTCACCTTGTGTTTGGTTCGTATATTTTATCTCAATGATGTTGGGCTTATCATCCACCCCTGCAATCACCTTGAAAGGACATAAATTCACATCGCTCTTGATGTAGGGAGAAGGTATCCTCCTACCAATCAAGTGCTTTACATCGAAAACAGTGTTGATGGGGTTCATGGAAACCTGGTTTTTGGCGACATCTTCGATGAGACACTCTGTATCAGTAAAAGAGACATAGGAGGGAGTGGTTCGATTCCCCTGATCATTAGAAATGATTTCCACCCTATCGTGTTGCCACACTCCCACACATGAGTACATTGTCCTCAGATCGATTCTGATAGTTTCTCCCTCGCCCATGTTAACACTCTTGGATAAGAAAATAAATATCTTCCACCCCAAGAAGCAGGCTCTCATGGAAAAGATGGATATTCAATCCTCCCAACTTCTCAAGGCACAACAAAAGAATTTTTACCGTTATGGTTGAAAGCGACTGCAACTCATTTATAGTGGAGACACGTCCGACCTCCTGAGAATGAGACTTTTTCTGGTGGTGCTGGCACTAGAAAACTAACACATTACTGTATGAATCCTCCCACGGGACCACATGTTGCTCCTGACACTTTCCTCCTGTGTTGGGAAGTTCACCTCTCCTGGATACAACTTCTGCAGATCCACTGATCCTCACTGGGCAATGCAGTGATCCACAACAACATTGATCATCTTTATCCAACGATCCTCCACGCACCAATTTGGTCCAAGCAGGTGCTCCTCTCCACTCTCAATGCCATGTAGATTCTGCCAATGATTTGCCTCTATGATCCACCTCTCCAGGATGGTCAAAAAAGATATGCAATCTGCCTCCAACCTGCTGACGAATCTCCAAAGAAAGCGATCAGATCTCCTCCACACAGTTTCCTCCGGATTTCTCACACGGGCTCTCTCACGCAGTGGTTTTCTCCTCCTTGATAACAATTGTTGATCTGGACACTGCTCTAATCTGTGCACTTCTAGTCTCATAGGAAAACAATGGCTCTCTTGCATCCCTTTCACCCCTGAGAAGTTGGACTTGCCTCGCCAAGTACAATCTCGTTTCCCATGGCCTCTCACAGCGTGCAACCGCAACACTTCAATGCAAGTGGATCCTCTCTATGGATTCTCCTCCTGCTTTGATACCAACTTAGAAAATGGGAAAGATATCAACGCCACATAGGTGAGGTAGGCTACGCCTGGAGGCTGCCTAAGCAAAGCCAACCATCATGTAGTTATTAATCAATAAAGAGTACATTATATAGGAGGTCATTCGGTTTAGACGGTTGTAACCAACCTCTAACAAATATGATCGAAATCCTAAATAAACAACAAATGTAAACCTACGTAACTAATCTCCATTATTCTCCAACATGCATTTGGATTCAGGTGCCTCCCACCACATGTGCTCACATAGAAATTGGTTCATTTCTTACCAATATGTTGATGAGGGTGTAGTGTTTATGGGAAATGGTATTCCTTGTAAAATTGTTGGGGTTAGCAGTATTATAATCAAGATGTTCAATGGTATTGTTAGGGAATTAACAGATGTTAGATATGTACCTGTGCTTAAATCAAATTTGATTTCATTAGGAGTGTTGGATTCTTGTGGATATAAGTATACAGGTCAAGGTGGAACACTCACATTCTTGAAAGGTAGTTTAGTAGTGATGAAGGAAACAAAGGTTGATAGTTGTTGCACCTCTTTTACCACCTAAATGAGAAAAATAATGGTTCTTACAAGCCCAATTGGGTTAGCTAGGCAAGATAACAGTGAAGAAAAGGGTTAGAAAGATAAAGCAAAGAATTAAACTAAGAATGATAAAAACAATTAAACTATAGTGCATAAGAACAAGGAACAAACAAGACTCATGCCACCAATGGAAATGATTGTATTAGTGGAAAGAAAACACCAAGAAGGAATGGAGACTTTGGGTCCCCTCTTCCTCCAAGGGAGGGCTCTTGAACCCCCAAATATTGATCTCTTCTTACAAATGAGAAACTAGGATGAAATGGTGAAGAGAATCCAAAGCACATTCATTCTAGAGGTGATATGAATGGCTAAGTGTAATGGTGCTAGCATAATCTTGATGAGGAAAGAGGATCCTTCAAGAGAATACTAGTAGCATAACAATACAAATGAATTCCTTGAAAATGTAGTGCACCCATGGCTTCCTTTTATAGCATAAATTTGAGTCATTATTCAACCAACTTTTAGTGTGAACAAGGGGCTATTTAGGGCACCTTTAGGTCTTTGACCAACCACCTAGATGGATTCAGTCGAGATTTGGATGTCAAATCGACTTGGAAGATGAACCAGAAGTGGGTGGGAGGCTGACCAATATCATAAATGCGTCGTTCTGAGTTGTGCGCGGATTTTTGCGTCCACAGTTGTGCATCGGGTGCATGTGCGCTTTTCTGACGTTTTCGACTGTCGCATGTGCGTGCACTTCCTGTTTATCCTTAGCGCATGCTGATTTTATAACTGGTTGTATAGTTTTGGACCTTTTGGAAATGCATTTTTGGTGATTTTTTGTCCATGGGTGAACTAATAGCTGTTTGAAGATGTTGGATTCCTGTAACCATTTGCAGACGAAATTTCAGTGATAACAGATTCCCCCTGATGGATGAGATTAGGAGCATACGTATAGCCGAAATTCATCAATGATTCTTCTACTGAGAGTACTATTGTAAGAAAGAGAAAAAATGAGAGTATCAAGAGTGACTCGTTGAAGGGAGAGGGGAACCTGTAGTACCCAACCTTTTGCAAGGTGTGAAAAATAAATTGTGTACAAACGAGGTGGGCATGCCCCATGCTCGTGTCATGTAACTCAAAAATGTGGAATATAGTAACTGAAACGGTGTGTTGGTGTAGATCACTACAGCGCTCTCCAGGGCAGTTTGATAATAACATAGGACAATTCTGATGATGAACAAACTCTGAAAAAAAAGGTAAGGACACCTGTGAGAGGTGTCAATGATACAGAGGCATTGATAGCCTATCATATTTCATAGGTCTTCAGCATATATGAAAACAAATGCAATAGTCGCGAAGTAAGACCCACCACAACCTGAGAAAGTGTTGAATTCAAATGTTATGGGGGTCAATGATAGCAGAAAGAAATGATGGTTCTCCCTGTGTCATCCGAGACTCCTCATTGTAAAGGTAATGAGAGTCAAGATATTGTCGCCCTTCTGGAATCTGTGTTGATGTCGACAAAAAGGGAGATGCGACTCCAAGAAGCAAAGGGCTTCGTGAAATCCACTGGATGAGATCAAGAACTGATGAGGTACATGGATGAATTCAAGATGCAGTGAGACTCGAGACTACCCTTGGTTGGGGATATATGTGAAGTATAAGTGGCAGCAACTGTTCACATAAGTCGAGTGTCAAGGGGACAACCAGACGTGGGAAAAGTTGTGCCAGAGGCGGGACAAAGTGAACAAACTCAGAGAGAAGAGGTAGAGGACCTGTGGGATACTCGGGGTTTATGGGTGATGTCAACAAGAGTAGGTGATAAGGAATGCCCCAACCAAGGGCGACATGGGTTGTGTTTGCCAAAAAGGAAGAAGGTCGCCAAAGGTGATGACAAAACGATATGAAAAATGATGGAAACAACGGCTTTGTACAATTACCAAATGAATAAACAATAATTTGGGATGAGTGTTCAGATATAGAAATGGGTGCTCCAGTGCAATATGGCTTGGCCAGTGAGGGCGCAAGTTGCTTGGAGAATAGGTGGAGGGTGGGGTCCCCATAGGTGGGTTTCTGTATAAGGTAAATGAATGGAGGGCAATCTGCAGATGGGAAAACTGATGGTGGATGAAATAGATGGTTAATGATGTTGTGGGAGTGTAGTCAAAATAAAACCATGAGGAAGTACCCTGGGAGTCCATTGGGTAGGCTAGTAAAATGAGGAGAAGGAGTATGTGGCTGATTTGTGACATGATGTAAGACTATTGGGACTCCCATCCCTAAATGGGGAGAACAACATGAGTGTCAAAGTGCCTGAGGGGGAAGATGAATGGGACAACTCATGTGGGTGAGAGTGCTACCAGGTGACAGTACCAAAATGCGGTGGAGGGGACGGGACTGCAGAGCTGGATATGGGGATCCTAGAGGTAAAAATCGGAGGGTGTGACTGGGAGATGCATCTTGATATTCAGAGGGAATGAATACATGCTAGTGTTGAGGATATACCTGAATGAAGACTGCTGAGATATGATGATCAAGTACCTGCACACATGAAAAACAAATACCCAATGTGAACAATATCTGAAGAGAAAAATCATATAGTAGTTATTCAATAATGTAAGCATGCATACATGAGCGGAATATGAGAAAAATGGCCCCCGAGGGCTAAAGATGAAAAGTGGCCTAGGGACTGTCATGATGTAGATGACGGGTGTAGAAGAGAAGGTGGTGCTCATGCTTTGTTGGCGTAAAGCTGACATTTGTCACATCGCTTCACAGCATGAATACAATCATGAAACAAGGTAAGCCAAAAGTAATAGGCATGAATGATTTTCTGGGCGGCAGACATCCATGAGAGGTGCCCCCCACAAGCACCACTGTGGCAGTCGTTCAAGACTCGATCGACCTCGTTGACAGTTAAGCATCGACGGAGTACAGTGTTGACCCCTCGCCGATATAAGACATCCCTAATGCATAGGTAATGTTGGGTTTGGTGACGAATCCGTCGACGATCGTCTCTGGAGAGGTGGTTTCCAAATTTTTGTGTTCGGAGGTAGATGAGGAGATCAATGTACCAAGGGTCATCTGAGGGGATGTAAAAGAGATGTTCATCGGGGAAGTTGGTATTGATGGGGGAACTGGTAGTATCTGAGGGAAACACCGTGATGAGTTCAAGGAGGATAAGGGCTTTCTTTCTCTTGGGTGTTGAGAATTCGAGGTTGTAGTCTTGAAAGATGATGATCCATCAGGAAAATTTACCGTTAATTTGTTGACGAATGAGCAAGTATTGCATGGGGTTGGAATCTGCTATGACTTTGGTAGTTCGAAGCAGAATGTAATGGTGCAACTTCTGGACTGCAAGGACAACTGCAAGGGCTAGCTTCTCTTCGTGGCTGTATTTCAAGGGTGTCCCTGAAAGATTTTTACTAATGTAGTAAATGACATGCTCATGATCATCATCCCCTATTTGGACGAGAACTCCTGCTACTAAGATGGCTGAGGCCGATATGTAGAGGAGATAGTCGCGGTTATAGTCAGGTGGACTAATCAATGGGGTGTTGGAGAGAGTTGATTTAAGATCATCAAAAGAGGTTTGGGCATGTTCATCCCATTGTAATGGGATGTCGTGATGGAGTAAGAGAAGGAATCCATGTGCACGAGTAGCGTAATCTGGGGCAAAGCACTGTAAAAAGTTAGCTTTGCCTTGTAGGCTCTGTAATTGGCATAAATTCCAAGGCGATGGAACTTCTATGATGGCTTGGAATTTGAGGGGGTCCATGGTAATGGCACATTGGGACATGATGAGCCCAAGGAGGAACCCAACAGTGACGCAGAATATGCATTTGAGGGGGTTCAAGCGGATGTTGTACTGATGACACTTTTGGAAGACGATTCGTAAATCATTGAGATGTTGAGTGCGTTTCTTGGATCGAGCTGTGAGGTCATCCAAGTATGCGAGAATGATATGAGCCAGATCATGAAAGATGTATGTCATGGCCCGTTGGAAAGTGGTGCCAACATTCTTGAGGCCAAATGGCATGACATGATACACAAAGGTGCCCCAAGGGTTAGTGAATGTGGTTTTTTACTGATCGGCTGGGTGAATTTGGATTTGGTTGTAACCAGAGAAACTGTCCATGAAGGACAAAGCCTCATGACTCGCATAATCAAATTTGGTCGATGAAGAGCGTTGGAAAATTGTCTTTTGGACAAGCTTGATTGAGGTCACGAAAGTCCGTACAAACACGGATAGTGCTCTGTTTTTTATTGACAGGGATGGGGTTGGCAACCCATGACGTATATGCGATGGGGTAGATGAACCCCGCAGCGCGTAATTTGTCAATCTCGGTTTTAATGACCACTGCTTTGGATGGGTGTAGCGGTCGCTGTTTTTGACGGACAGGTGTGATATCGGGCCAGGTGTCTATGTGATGTTCGATAATAGAGGGATCAAGGTCAAGCATCTCTGTGTACGACTAGGCAAAAATGTCCTGGTATTCCTGGAAGAGGGCTTTGTAGGCGGCGATTTTATCAGGAGAGCACGCAGCGCCAATGGTGATTTCCTCTATAATTCCGGATTTGATGGAAATATCTATTTTGATGGTTGGGGAAATATTGGCCATATTTCCTTCCTCGAAAGCGTTGGGGGTAGGGATAGGGTTATTGAACCAATCTATATGCCCTGATGGGAGAAAATATTTGGTTTCGACTGCGTATATGGGTTGTTGGTTAGGAGGCGTGAAGGATTTCTGTGAAAGAAAGAGCGCTCTGTGGTGGAGCGCATCCCATGGGAAATCGGGGGTAGTTAACTCCTCGAGGATATCTTCATCACAGTGAAACTGTCGTGAACATAGGGGATCGAGAGGAGTGACATCAGTGATTGTCACCGTGTTGTTGTCTCCTACTGATAAAGAAGTAGGGGGATTGATGCAAGGGGATTGTGATGGTTCTCTCTACATAAACCAAATATCAAGATATTGTGGGTTAAAAATGATAGTTGGGTGTAAAATTTCCGTAGGAAAATGAACTGGAGAATTGGGGGGATTTGGGGGTAAATCCTCGTATAAATCATCTAAGAACCATGGAGGAGTAGGGAGTGCTCTAGGCTCAGGAGAAGTAATATGAAGAACCTCTGGTGATGGAGTAGGTTTAATCACCGATTCTGCAGGGGGGGGTAGGATTTTGAATCAGGGCCATTTGGCATTGTCTGTATTCAATGATCATAGGACATTGGTACGTGAAATGATCTAATGATTCACAGAGAGAGAAAGGGAACCTCATACGTTCATTGACTGAAGCTGTGACATAATGGATGTCCGTGATGTTGGTTGAGGATGATGCAGATGGACTGGGTTCTTGCTGAAAGCTATGGCGTACTGATTCTAGCGTCTGTCGAAATTGAGGTAGCGCTGAGCAATGGTGTGTATAATGGCCATATTCTGAACAGATGGCACATGCAAATTTGGTTCGCAGTCCTTTGTTACTGGTGTTCTAGGAGATAGAAACAGTACTGGAGGAAACAACGAGAAGTGATGGTGCTCGAGGGAGTTGAATGAGATTACGTAACTCGGGGAGAGATGGGCACTTGTTGGTGGGGTGTCTATCTTTCTCGCATAGCGTGCAAGGAGGTTGGACACATGGGGGAAGTAGACCAGTGGGCTTCTTCTTTTTTCGTCTACCCCTGGCTGTAGCAGGGGTGCTAACTAGTGGGGGTGTGGGTGAGATGGTGGGGGTAAGTATGGGAATCTGCATCGAGATTCCTTCAGTTTGGGGAGGGAGGGATGGTTGAGGGACCATCTCAGGTGGATGGAGATATCATACTAGAATTGCTAACACCATGTTAGGAAGGGTGAGCGTTGCGGCTACTTGGAAAGCTTGTACACCTGGTGGGGGGTAAAAGAAAGGGATTTGGGTAATGGCTTGGGGGACTGTTTCCCAAACTGGGATATGGCCCTGGGGGAGGGGAAGATCAGGAATGGGTAGAGTTGAACAAGTTCCAAGAGATTCCTGAGGGAGGTATTCTGCGACTAATGGGACGTCAGCGAAAAAAGAGGTCTCGGTGGGAGGGAGAATATCTTTAGTTTTGTTGGATGAGACAACACATACTTGATTGGAAGGATGAATGAGTGGTGGTGCACCATGGTACGTCCCAAGCAAGGATGGGTCTTTGAAAATTTCGGGGCCCATCTCGATGAGTGGGTATGTATCGGGATTATTGTGGACGAATGGGAGGATATTATCAATGTTGGCAGAAGGGTTAGGCTCATAATGTGAAACTTGATCGATGGTAATGATCTTCCCATTATGGGGGAACATCATGGTTCGAAATACAAAAGAAGAAAATGCCTTCATAAAATACATATAGCTACGATCGAAGAATATATTGTAATCGAGTGGGGCATCGATAACCTCAATATCAATGAGAATGGTTTTTCCCCCGAGTTCTACAGGGACATTTTGGAAGAGCCCTTCAGGAGAAGATGGTCGTCCATCATAAGCTCGTAAGGTAATGGCAGATGGTATGAGTTCGGGGGAACCAAGTTTCTGCCATACAGATTTGGACATGATACATGTGGATGCACCTTCATCAATGATGCACTAATGAACGGTAATGTTTCGTATTTTCAGGGGTATTTGAAAAACGATAAGAGCGGGGAGGCGAGGTTCTCCGCTGTTGAGATCAAATGTGATGAGTCAGGTATCAGCAGGGTCGACTGCCCCTAGGGCGGAAAGTAATGACTTCCACTGAGTGGGACAAGTTTGAAGGACTTCTAAGACTGACATGGCAACCAGAGATTGTGCCAAGTCATCGACCAAACTGTAATTATGAGCTGCCCTAGCCTGAGGGTTGTGGACATTCCTACGTAATGGGATGTGAGGAATATGAAGGGGTATTTTAGTATTAAGGCAAGGAATCATTAAGGGGGGTCTAGTTGTGACTAGGGTTGCTTCTGAGGTGGTGGGAGCAAACTTAGGGGGTGTGCTATATTGATGACTTTGTGTTTGTAGAAGGACTTCTTCCTCACTGGTGAGGAGGATAGTGCAATCGACAGGATTGCCCATATTGGGATACTGTCCCAACTGTGGTGGGGTAGGCTGCATGTCTTGTTGGGTATTTATCACCCCTTGGTGTGGAATGGGGTTTTGTAGCACAGATGGGAGTGGTTGTTGCACATATTGTTGTGGGGCCTGTAGAGGGGCAGGCAGTGCTGAGGGACGTGGTCCATTCACAGAGTCTTTCATCCATTTAAAGTCAATGATTTGGGGGCAATGGTGAGTACAGTGACCAAACTCACCGCAAAGGGCACAAGGGAAGTTTGTTTGAATATTATTGTTGTTCTTTCCTTGGCGTTTGTTTTTATTGCCCCCTTGAGGGTTCTGGTTCCCCGGATTCTGGTTGCCCCCAGCCGTTTGGTTTTGTTGGGGATGGTTTCCTCCTTGCCCTGGATTATTATTGTTCTGGTTTTTTCCTTTCTTTTTGGCATTATTCGACTGATGGGTCAGGTTGGCCGTATTCATTTGTTCAAAATTTTGGTATTGTTGAATGGGAGAGGGATGAACAAAATTAACCCCAACGTATGGGTGTCCTTGTGGTGGAGCCATGGGTTGTGGGGGACCAGGAAATGGAAAGTCCGGATTATTTTGTGATGATCCATAGGGTACATAGGAAGGTGTGGCGCTTTCACTAGTGCTTAGGGTATAAGTTGTGGTAGAGGGGGTACTAGAACTTGGTTGGACAGGTGGGCATACTGTGGGTGCCAACGAGGGTCCATTTATGGGTGGAGGTAGGGCAACAGGGTATGGTTGTTGATAAGGGGGAGGAGGATAATAAGGTGTTCCTCCATATGTCGACGGATATTGAGGGGTTCCATACATTGGTGGTTGTTGGGGATGTGAATTGTGGTGTGTATTGGTAGCAATCAATCCATTTGTTGAGTGAGGCATCCCAGGTTTGTCTTGGTCGAATGGCACGGGTCTCAGGGCGTTGGGGAGTACTATATATAAGTATCCTGACTGGGAATAGATGAGTTCGAACTGTTGGGCCTTGCTAATGGCTTATTCTTCAGACTGGGGGAACGGTGGTGGCCACATCTTTGGCAAGGAGGGAAGCAAGTGATTTGAGGAACCAATTGAGACATTGTTGTGGAGTAGCTTCAGATTTGTAGAGACTACGCTGCTGACACCATTCGTGAATGTGGTCAGTGATGTGCATGGAAGAGGTTTGTTTAAATTCCGAGAGATGGGTGAACTAATAGCTGTTTGAAGATGCTGGATTCTTGTAACCATTTGCGAACGAAATTTCAGTGACAACAATAACCTTTATAAGCTGGAAGGGAGTACTGAAGTGGCATCTAAAGTGACAAATGTATCTTCTTGTTTCTGGCAGAAGCATCAAGGTCATAAGAGCAAGAAAGAATTGCAGGTACTAGTAAGCGGTAAATCAATTCAAGACTTAAAATCTTTGTTTCTGAATTCCTGCTTGTTTTATATCTCTGCAAATTATGATGGTGGTATAACGGAATTTTTTGTGTGGGATCCTACTGCTCACAAGTTCATCATTGGCATAGATATAGTATGTATGGAACAACCAAAAGGGTTGATTCAAGATCGCAACGGTAAATTTGTTTGCATGCTAGATAATTCATTGTATGACCTATTGGTACCCAGGAAAATATACAAGAGGTTTGAATCCTTCATATCGAGTCAGTATTTTTCAAAGGGTAGGAATAAATATACAGTTTATAGTACATTCACAGTCTTGATGTTATTTTCTGATGATATGCTCGATGCAAGTGAAGCATGGATAAAATCAGTAAGAAAATGACTCAGGTGGACAGGACAATTCAGATGAGGGATCAAGGAGCAACAAAACAAATTATGGGCATAGAATTACACAGATATGGTAATGGTAAGCTATGGTTGGAGTTCAGTATGAACATTGTAAAACCAGTTTTTATCCTTGTTTCTTTCCATTATAAGTTTTCTTCAAGCATAGGTCATGTTTATAAAGAAGAAAAGGTTATGTCTCGTGTAAGTTCAGTAGGAGGTCTATTGTATGTGATGAAATGGTTAAGACCAGATGTTTCACATGCTAATTATGTTGTCAAATACGTGACAGATTCAAGTGCTGCAGTGAAATGAGTGCTTCAGCGTTTGAGAAGCACAAATGTCACCTATAATGGTTACAGTGAGATAGTGTGTGATAATTGTAATGTAAATTTTACAGGTGTCTTGGATAGAAGGAGATCTATCACTACAAATGTCTCAAAACATTGTTGTGGAAGACATATTGGAGGTGGAGTGACCCCTCAAAAAATCAAACTCGTGCAAGTCACATATGCGAGATCATGAAACCAGTTTTATTAGAGAAGCTGCAATGGTGCTTGACTGATGCTTGACTTCTCTTGGCTTGCAGCATAGGTGATGAATAAATTAGACAATGATATTTAGGTAAATTGTTGTCAAGGTGGATATTGTTGGATAATGCCAACCAATTTACACTGGTTTTTTAGATATTGGGTAGATTTTTTGGCCCTACTATTCTATAATTAGTTGGATCAAATCAATGAGATTCAGAATACAGATAGATGCATATTAAATGTAATCATTTTCTTGTAAGTGAGTGAAGACTCCTATATATCTATGTAAGAGATGTGAAAGTGCTTGAGAACATGAGGGTGAGTGGTCTGGCCTGGTCTGGCTGATGTATTATTTCCCTTACATAATATTAACCAAATATCATTGTCCAATGGATATTTCCCTGTATAAGATTTTACCAAGTAAAAACACTATGTCAATTCTCTGTTTGCTCATTTGATTGTATCTTGTATGCTTCGACTACATAAAACATAAAATCAATAAAATTGTAAGAATAATATCAGAAGAGCCTACATCAATGATCATGTATTCTATCAATTACACTCATATCAAACTCGAGAGCATGGGAATCTGGATGGAACTCCCATGTTCGTGCATATATATATCGACGTTAAACTAACCCTTCAGTCGTCGTGGTCCACATATGAGTGTAATTGATAGAATACATGATCATGTAAGAATAATATCAGAAGAGCCTACATCAATGATCATGTATTCTATCAATTACACTCATATCAAACTCGAGAGCATGGGAATCTGGATGGAACTCCCATGTTCGTGCATATATATATCGACGTTAAACTAACCCTTCAGTCGTCGTGGTCCACATATGAGTGTGTGTTAAAAGTTCGAATCAGAGTTGACCATAAACTTCGCCCATTAATTACTAACTGATACTCAAACTGATAGAGAAAAATAAGCTATTTTCTATTCACATTTGCACATGTCCTTAAGCCAAGCCACAAGTGCACCGATTAACTCTCTATATATAGAGTTGTGCTCTGTATGGCTTCTGGTGTCCACTGTGTTGTTGCAAACTAGTGATGGGCATCGCTTGAAGAAGTACCCACTTCGGAAGCCTAGTAGGAATCTGGTTTTGTATTTCCACAACGTAATCTATGATTTCACCAACGCCATGAACGCAACATCTAAGCTTGTGGGTGCTCCCCACGGGGATAACTTCACACTTCTCACTTGAAAAGACAACCGCTTTGGAGCCCTGGCGGTGTTCGACGATCCAATAAAAATACAAGTCGGAT
>ML781498.1:193579-247344 GCA_009831015.1 Picea engelmannii
TATATATTCAACTTGTATTTTTAATGTTATGTACATGACAATATCTTCATCTTTCCTATATTGGATTGTAGTTTCTCAACACACCAAGAAACCTTTTTAATAAGATGGAAATGAATGATGATGATGATTATGATGATTACCGTCTACTAGGATCGAATTAGACTATAAGTGATTACTTGTGATTCTTTAGAATTTTGTTTCTGTGCTTGAAAAACATTAAGAGAAGCTTTCCAAGATCACCGTACTTTTGTTGAGTTTAGAGGTTAGGAAGGTTGGTAGTGTGATAAATATTTTGAAAATGAGATCTAATATGGGTATAGGCTGAACAATGAGAAAGTGTTTTTCATCTTCAACATTCTTAGTGTCACAAATGTGACACACTCTTTCATCCCATGGTGTTTTAGGAATTGACCAATGCCCAGTTTCACTATGGAGCTCGTGAGAATTTGTTCTTATCTTAGCAATGTTTTTTTTTTCTTTACACTTGGCAAAACAAATAGATAATTTTGATCTTCTAGATTACGGTTGATTACATCTTTATAATACTTTAATTTTGTTTTTTCCTCCAACTTTTTAGCACACCACATTTTCTCCTTAAATTTTGATTTGAAGTTTTTTTAATAGTATCTTTATTCTGCAAAATGGTTTCTTCCATGATTCAGCCAAGACAGAGCGTATTTATGCCATCCTCGCTTGAGTCGATGGTGGTTTTGAAGCAATTTTAAGTAGCCTCTTGTCTTCCATGTTTTTTAACTTGTTCTTATACATTAGATATCTAGTCATAGTCATGCGCTCAATGATGAAGAGGCTTGTTTCTAAGAGGAGGATGGGATAGGGCGTATTTCCTTTAATTTTGAGATTATAGGTTATAAAATTCTTTTGTATTTGCTCTATCTTTTTCTAGGATTCACGAGAGATAAATGAGACATACTAATCACGTTAAATAGAAATAAACACAACAAGTAAGAAAGATTTAAAAAATAAATAACTTTAATTTTAATGTGAGAAAGGTAAACTATTTAAAAATTATAAAACACTTAAATACATTAAAAATAAGATTAAGTAGAAATAAAGACCATGAGTAAGAGAAAGGTTTAAAAAGGAAATAAATTTAATTTTTAGTGTGTGAAAAGGTACACTATTTAAAAATTATAATAAACTTAAATATATCAAAAATCAAATTAAGTAAGAATAAAAGAAATAATAAAAATAAAAGGGAGGGCAGAGGAATGTTAGGAAAAACTAAAAGTTATTGATGTATATGATGAATTATAGGTTTTTAGGAATAGCTAAATTTATAGTTATTTTCTCAATTAAAATTATTGAAATGTTTATCAATTTTTAATAATGAGATTTGAGTAATGAGAGGAAGATGAAAAATTTAGTCAAATTTATCTTTGAAACTTTAAAATAATTGGGTTTTAAGAAGTTTGAAGTAGAGGGTTGAAGGGAGAAAAATCTGAACTAGAGGAGTAGATGTGGGATTGAGTGTTTTTGGTTATATAAAAAACACAATTGAGAAGGCTTTGTTAATCTTGAAAAAAAAAGGTATCTATTTAATTGAAGGGTTTTGGTAAGGTGGATGCATTTTTTATTAAAAAAGGTATCTATTTGATTGAAGAGTTTCGGTAAGGTGGGTACATTCTTGATTAAAGAAATGAGTATTAAGATATTAGTTGTTTTAAATAGGAAAGTTTTAATAGTAATGTAAAACTAAAACATTTTAGAATAAAAAATCAATGTAAAACTAAAACATTTTAGAAGGCAAAAAATTGTTTTGTTCAATTTTTATTGTAATTAGATGTGAGAGGATAAGGGGTTGAGATGGTCATGGAAAGAGTCTAATGTAAAATAGTCATTTCTTTAAAATTAATAAAAAAAATTAATAAAATTAAAAATCTTAAAATTAAAATTGGATGTGATATAAAAAGAGATTTTGGATTAAAAAAAACAAAATTGTCTCATATGATACTAACACAGCTTCAAACTCTTAGTTGGTAAACGCCTAAAAGTTTTTCAAGGTTTTATTTTGTAAAATTTCCAACACAGTACCCCTGGTTAAATAAAACCCTAATTTACACAAGGCTCATAAAAATCTCTGGTTCAGTAACTAATTCACGACATCCTGTCCGAACGATCTGATTAACGAAATTACATGGTGTCGATGGGCGTTCACTAGCCACGAGACACTATCAACCAATTTTTTTAAATCTATTAGGTTTATTGCATATGATTTCTTTACTAAAAAATTATCATAGGGGCAAGAATGACAAATACAAAAGAAGCCTTTTATTTATTTTATATGTGGATACCTTGAGGACGCTGAGAAGTGAGGATAGATTTACAGCAGCCCATGGTTCCTCCTCGTGCACTTCTCGTGCACTTCTCTGCGATGTAATGGGTTGCACGGAGCTTCAAATTCCAATCCGATACTTTGAGTGAATCGATAGATGGCAGGCTTTTGTTATGGTCGAGCGATTCTGCTAATTCGTTTCCCAACTTTGATGAATTTCTTTGTTTTTATTTATATCAAGAGCTATGCGCGGCTGACCTCAAGATTAAATGCTTAGAATATTTTGATGCATCATATAGAAATTAACGATAGCTATTACTGGTATGCTGCTTGCAGATTATAATGTAGGTGAAGAGATCCACACTCATGCAAAGAATGAAACGCTGCGCCCCTCCTGGACATGCACCACTTAGAGTATAATGCAGGTGAAGAGATCCACCCTCCACGCTTATGCAGAAAATGAAACGCTCCAAGATCATGCAGATAGGTGGGTTGGAAATATGAAACATGTGGGAAATTTGAACAAGTTGAAGTAGTGTCCCTTAATAATTTAAACCACTGAGAATATGCCATGTCAACATCTTCAATTGTTAACCATTAAATTAGAATTTTAGATTAAAAAATCATTAATTACATCCATTACTAATAAATATACACCTATCACCTTAATAAATAAATAAATTGAATTAAAAAAAAAATTAAAAAAAATTACATATAAAAATATTTATCTTCCAACATTGACTGTGCCTTCTCCTACATTTGTCCTAATTATAAGTTCCTTGCCCCTCATACCCTTGAACTTTATCACAAGGTACCTAAATCTCGGATGGACTTTGACTCCCTGGTGGGCTAGGTGAAAATCACCGTCCCCAACCAATGGCCCGCAATTACTTGACTCACGAATGCCCAAAATGTTAAGTCACGTTGATTAGAGGGAGTCGGTCCCCATTTTCGAAATACTTTAAAAGGAAGGATTTGTGGACAATTTACCTCCCTACATCTGTCCAATGAATGCAAACGGTTGTGTTTGTTTTATTTGGCACGTGAAGGAAAACTCATATTCATATTGTCTTATTACGTGACACTTCTACTCTGTCGACCGTCCAGCTCGCTCTCAATATCCGACTGCAATTTGAAGACCATTATTGTCCTCAAAATCCCGACTGCATTTGCAGTCCACCAACCTCCATATCTTTGACTAAAGAGAATAAAACAATATGCAGATTCAGGGTAGGAAAAGGAGCAAATTGTGATATATAATAAAAACAAAACAATCCATACTTTTGATGCTAAATATATTAGCACAGCCTCTAACTCGCTGTTGGAGAACGCTGATGGTAAAATTCTCGAACCAATAAAACGCTAAAAGGTATCGGCTGGTAAAATTCTTGAACCAATAAACACATTCAGTGTAATAAAATTCCTCGCCTATGGGCTGGTAAAATTTTCGGACCAGTAAAAACCCTCAGCATAATAAAATTCCTCGTTCAGTAAAAATTTCCAGTTTAATTATAAAAAAAAACCTAATTGATCTCCAATTTAATTATAAAAAAAAATTAATTAATATAGTAAAAACGCCAAGCTCGCCTCTAATAAATTTTTTTAGTTTAATTTAAAAAAACTTAATTATTGCCCAGTGAATCTTCAGACCTGTCAAATATTTATAGTGCTACAGTAATTTCTTAATATGATTAGATAAATATTTATGCCAGCATTTTCAATTGTTAGCCATCAAATTAGAATTTTAGATGAAAAGGTGATTAATTGTGCTCATTGCCAATAAATTTACCCCTTTCGAAGTAAAAAAGAGTGATTAATTGTGTCAATTGCCAATAGGTATACAATCAATATCCAAGATGTATGGTGAATAATAATATTGAAAGACATTTTTTTTGTTTGAAACTTTTTTTTATTAACATGTCTGTTATCTGTTCATGAACTAACATGTGGCAGCCATCAAAATTATTCAGAGATGGACTATGCTACACCAACCTCCTTAACATTATCCCTAAAACCTACTTAACATTTAACATTATCCCTCCTTAGGGATAAGATGGTTTGAGACAAAAAAGAGAAGAAGACAATTTTCTCCTTTGAAACTACACCAAGCCTCTTAACATTATAGTTGAAACTACACCAACCCCCTTAACATTATAGCTCCTTGAGGGATAACATGGTTTGAGACGAAAAAAAACAAAAGAGAGAAGAAGACAATTTGGTCCTTTGAAACTATATAGCTAACCAGGCTTTACAAATGTATTTCATTTGAGAGTAAAAGTAGCTTTCAAAAGAGACTGATTGGTTTTCTATAATACTTTTTCAAAAATTTGTAAGGTCTCCTTCCTATTAGTATAGACAAAGACAAAAGTTAGGCAACCAGGATGGGAGTCCTTCGCTTTGAACAATGAATAAAGTTCAATACAATTTGCAGGGACTCTTTCCTACTAATATAGACAGAGACAAAAGTTAGGCAACCAGGATTGGAGGCCTCCCTTGAACGATGATTAAAGTTCAATTTGAATGCTGCTTCTAAAGGCAATCAGCGAGTTCATAAGGAATATAGATATCAAGAAAATATTATTACAATACTTGAAAAACGAAGTAGCTCCATGTTTGGGACCTGGGTCAAGTTCAACATTTCTGGTCAAAATGCTGATTATAATTTTGTGTACAACGGCTATGAATGTATTTTAATTTTGTGTACAACTGCTATTAATGTATTTTATGCTGCTAATAGCGTATAATATTGGTGCTAAATAATTTATGCTAGAGCAGGGAGGCACGAGTATTCATATATCATCACAAAAATATTATTTTAATCCTTATTCTAGATTTATTAAACATTATAAAGTATTTAAAAATATATTACAATAATATATCAGTATAGTTTTATCTGAATTTTAGATTAATTAAATATAATGAAATATCAAAAAAATATTGTAATAATATAATGGTATAAATTTATTTCAATTCTAGATTTAATAATATATTAGTATAGATTTATCTAAATTTTAGATTAATTAAATATCATGAAATATTATTTTAATCTTAATTTTAGATTTATTAAACATTATAAAGTATCCAAAAATATATTACAATAATATATCAGTATAGTTTTATCTGAATTTTAGATTAAATAAATATCATGAAATATCAAAAAAAAATATTGTAATAATATATTGGTATAAATTTATTTCAATTCTACCTTTATATCCAAAAAAATATTGTAATAATATAATAGTGTAGATTTATATTAATTTTAATTCTAGAAGTATCTAAAAAATAATTGAAATATTAATATCTTTATGCTTAAAAATATTAGGTTAAGATGGATTTATATTGGTGTGTTTTTATACACACTATTTTATTATTAGTTTTGTATAGAATTTAAAATTCTACCAATTAGGATGGACACTATATAATGCACTTAGCTTCTCTAGGTACAAAGAATTCCATAAATCAAAGAAGAAATATTATTGCAATTGATTGTACACAAATGAGCAAGTAACATTGTTTTCACACACACACCAAAATTGTATTGAGTGTTCTATTGACATTAAACATTGGTACATATTTAAACATCAAGCTTTCCCTTAAGATAGAAACAAGATCTTAGCACAATAACAACCTGTTCAAATAAAATCTCAACCACACTCCAAAATAAGAGCCATTTAGTTGGAAGCAACCTTTCATATCCAACAACCTCTAACAATCTCCTAAAACATAGAAAATAACTATTTATGTAGAGACAAACTTCACCTCACAATCACCGATAACAATAACAACCATAGCTTTCTTGCATGATCAAGCACCATACATTAATCTATAAGACAAGTGGGAATTATTAATTCCAATACTCCCCCTTAATGAGCACTTGTCTCAGTCTCTCTCAGGTTAGGTATTCATCAACATCTAGTTCTTTGCAATACATGATCCCCTAGAAACTAAAGATGCTACTTATCAACAAAATCTTTCTTTTAGTGCAACCAAGGATTTGTTCTTCTAGAAATCACCAATTTGTAGAATTCCATATAAAGAAACAACCATCCAACATAATAGAAGGGTACCCAACCATTGGTCTAGTAGAAATTTCTTCAGGTAGATGACTCATTCATCTACTTGATGAAATCCCCCTATATGTGCAACTAATTCTATCAACATTCCAAGAGATAACCAATGCAACAAATGCACCCACTGTTAGCTGACACATGTCCCTTGAGTCTTATCTTAGTTTGACACATAGAACAACTTGTATATGGATTTCTGGTCCCATAACATCACCCTGAGTCCACAACCAACATATGTTCCACTTACACATGGCCCACTCCAAGTGTTTAAAAAACTCCTTATACAGGTGAATAAACTCCCCCTTTAGGGAAATATAATAGGTGGTCATTTTAGGTACTCAATTTAACTATACCATATGGATGTGCATCAACTTCCCTCATGCTCAAGTAATATCGAATGGCTAGTTCAACTTATGTACCCAAGCTTGAGGATGCACATCTAGATGCTCTAGTTAAGTTGCACTCACTTATTCATCATAGAGACCAAACCTCCCAACTTGGATGCATTACAACTAGGGCCATGTAGTTCTTGTCTTAGACATACAAAGACTGTTATGGACCTAATATCCCTAACCCCTCATGTAGGTAGAACAATATATTTCCATGTAATAAAGGCCAATATTAATAAGGCCTAGCAATAAGGAAGAATAAGTCAAATGTAAGAAGACCTAATAGAAGCTTCCGCTTCTAGAAGGATCTTCCTCTAGATAGTTCTTTTGGATAGATGGATTTAGTATAAATAGGAGTAGAGGGTACACAAAGTTTTGTCTTGAGAATTATTGTAATAGAGCGCTGCTCTACTAGAGGTTTCCCCCTCGAAGAGGCAAGTGAACATTGTTTCCTATCAATAAATGTGTTATTCTGGTGTTGTGGTTTCATCTATTTTGGTGTTCTGTTGTTATTCTCTGCAATATTTCTATTTTTGGATATTATAATAGATCTGGTACCTTACCAGTGGTATCAGAGCACGTTCCTTGTCAAAAAATTGTGGGTTAATTTTTTTTTTTAGGGTAGAGACATATTCAGGTGTCTTAATTATATAGAGATATTTCGTTCAACACATAAATCCACTGTAGGGGAAGCGTACATGTAGGAACTACAAGTGGTACTTAAGCACACATTGGTGGCCACCCTTGTAACCCTTGTTGGTACCCCTTCGAGTGTTAGCGCATCGAAGAGCACCTGCATACAGATCGATCTAGATATCCTGAAGCCCTTTGTCAATAAACCAATTGACCTCTTGACTTCTATAGTTCCACCAAGAAAAACAACCAGGAAGATACTCTCTAGTACCTGGGTAGTTGGGTAGTATGGCTAAGGGCACGATCTAGCCTCCTTAGTTGGTGCCTTGAGATATTGGGATGATTACTACTGTTGGACCCCGCACGTATATCAGAGAGCTATAGCATAGGGTTCCCTTGTCCATAGAAACCTTGCATACCCTGACCTTTGGGATGGAAAAAAAAATATAACAGACAATATCTATTGACGTGCAACCGTGCCTCCTACATTTTGGTTGCAAAATTCATACACATTTTTTCCTGTTAAACATTAGGCCATTTGTCACTACATTATTATTCAGATCGAAGAATAACTCCGCAGGAGTAGAAAAAAAAAGAAAAAAGTATGGATCCTGTCGGCACCATTATTTGAGACCTATCCCATTGGATTCCTCTCTTCTCCCTAATCATAGTCATAACTACCATTTTTCAACAATTTTTTTTTTTTTTTTCCGTGGACCCAACCCCTTCCCAACACCCCTATTGGGAATCTATCCCATTGAATTCCTGTCTTGGCACTGATCATAGTGGTACCAATCACCATTAACTCATTTCTAGTGGTCCCTTGTCCCATCCCCATGGCCCACACTTGCAATCAATATTGGGAACAACGTCTCACCACCTTGGCCAAAGATCATGACCAAAATCAGAGTGATATCTCTTCCATTATGTCTAGTATTGGTAACATCAACTCCTAGCTTGCTCCGCTCAAATCACTTCGCACAACCATCACTCAATTGACTGCCACCTGTCAGCAATGCTAGGATGCAATGAACACTTTGACCGCATTGTTTAATCCCACCCCAGATCCTTTCTCTTCTTCCACACCTTATAACCCTGTTGGTCTTGAATCCTCCCAATCCACCCCTTTTCCTCCCCACAAATTTCAATAGGAATTGCATCCCCCTTGCATGGAGGTGAACGAATTTGATGGCTCAGATCTCATCGACTGGGTCACTCAAATGGAAAATTATTTTTCTCTGTATGGAATTACTGATGAGATGGCCAAACTACGGTATGATGTTCTCCATCTAGATCCAGAACATTGACAATGGTGGAAATGGAAAAACAATTCATGCCAAGGGTATGTGGCTTGGACACAGTTTATTGTAGAACTTTATGAATGCTTTGACACTGACACCAACCATTTAGTACATTTGACAAAGTTGAAACAATCTGGCACAATGAAAGACTTTATAGCTACTTTTGAGTGATTGGATTTTCACACAGAGGGTATGTCTGATGCTTTTTTTTTAGAATGTTTTATCAGTGACCTCAAGGATGAGATCTATGCCTATGTCCTCATGGATCGGCCTCAAACTTGGGTGGAAGCTACTAAAAGAGATAAGGAAGCACAACAGGCTGTCTCTTCTCAAACCCAAAAACCCTCTTTTATTCCTCACCCTAAACCAATCACTCCCACTCCTCCTTCCACTCCACTAAAGATCTAGAAATTGACCAAGGAAGAAATGGTTGAACACCAACTCAATGGCCTTTGTTCTAATTATGATGGAAAATATTTTCCTGGGCATAGGTGTAAGGAACAAAATATTTTTATGGCCATCTCCGAGGATGTTTCTGAAGACGATGTCGAGGATCCCCCTGTGGCTGAGTCACATGAATCCACCTTCTGACCCTCCCAAAGTTGAACCAATCATTTTGCTTAATTCTCTCACTGGCTTCTCTACTCCCCAAACCCTCAAGATAATTGGTTACATTAAGAATCAGAAGTTCATAATCCTTGTTGATAGTGGAAGCACCCATAATTTTATTCATTGTTACATTTCCCAAGAAAATAATTGTTATATATGTGCAAACAATAATTTTCAAATCACGATTTCCAATGGCAGGTCCATGAAATGTGGGGGGCATTGTGAAAATGGGTGTCTCCAAATTGGTTAGTACCACTTGAAATCTCATATGTTTTCTATCAACATGGGTGGTTATGACAGTGTGTTGGGTGTTGAATGGATAAGGACTCTGGGCCCAATTCTCATGGATTTTAAGGAATTAACCATGCAATTCAATCGGGAGGGAAATAGTATTAGTTCCAAGGCATGATAGAAGGTTCCCCTGAGATCATCACTTCCCATCACATGGAAAATCTCCTAGAAAACATTCATCTCGACATTATTGCACCACTCCATTCCATTCATGCCACTAAGATAACCTCTATGCTGTCGGACCTACAATCCATCCTCTCCAAATATCAAGATGTTTTTTCCACTCCTCGTGGAATTCCTCCTTCCCGTGGTTATCATGATCATTCCATTCCCCTTGTCCCCGATAGTCTTCCTCCCAATTTTCTTCTCTATCGTCATCCCTTTTCCCAGAAAAATGAAATTGAGAAAATTGTTCAAGAATTGATCACAGCATGTGTTATTTGTCCTAGTACGAGCCTCTATTCTTCTCATGTGGTCATGGTACTTAAGAAATGGGGCTCTTGGACCATGTGTCTTGACTTTCAATACCTCAACAAACTCACCATCAAAGAAAAATTTCCCATTCATGTCATTGATGATCTCTTGGATGGATTGAGTGGTGCCCAATTATTTACTAAACTTGATCTTCATTTTGGCTACCACCAGATACATATGAAAGAGGAAGACATTCCTAAGACCAAATTTCAAGCTCATGAGGGCTGCTATGAGTTTTTTGTCATGCCCTTTGGCTTATGTAATGCTCCCTCCACTTTCCAAAGCATCATGAATCATGTCTTTCGTCTTTCTATCCATCATTTTGTATTAATTTTCTTTGATGATATTCTCATCTATAGTAAAACTTGGAAATCCCATCTTTCTCATGTGGATCGAGTTCTACATCTACTCTCTCAGAACCAACATTTCCTCAATCAATCTAAATGTTATTTTGGAGCCTCAGAAGTCGAGTACTTGGGTCATATTGTTGGCAAGGTAGGTGTCAGGGTGGATCCTAAAATGATTGAATCTATGCAATAATGGCCTCTCCCCAAGACTATCAAAATCTTGCGTGGTTTTATGGTTTTAACAGGCTAGTATCACAAGTTTGTTAAGAATTATGGAAATATTGTGGTGCCTCTCATTGCTCTCATTAAAAACAATTCTTTCACTTAGACTCCCACAATTGATTAGGCCTTTCAAGCCTTGAAGGAAGCTATGTGTACCACTCTGGTCTTGTCCCTTCTTGATTTCACAAAGTCCTTTGTCTTGGAATGTGATGCTTCCAGGAGAGGAATTGGAGCAGTCATTATGCATGATGGTTGACCTTTGGCCTTTACTAGAAAACAATTGTCAGAGTGAAATTTGGGCCAATCAATCTATGAAAAGGAAATGTTGGCTATTCTGCATGATGTGGATCTCTGACACCCTTATCTATTGGGGAAAATATTACAAATTAAGACACATCATCAAAGCCTCAAGTGTTTTCTGGAGCAACGACCTTCCTCCTCGAATAAACAAAAATGGGTGAATAAGCTCTTTGGATTTGATTATGAGATCATTTGCAAGAAAGGAGAAGAAAATGTGGTTGCTAATGCTCTTTCCAGAAAATATGAACATGAAGGGTCCCTTTTTTCCCTGTCCTTCATTGTATTATATTGGCTCCAAATTGTTCACCAGGAATGGCTACAAGAACCCAAAATTTTGCATCTGATCCACCAATTGTAAGCCAATTCTCCAGTTTCCCCCAGGGACTCTTGGCACAATGATGATATGCTCTACAAAGGCCATTTTTATTTAAGTAAATAGTCCCAACTTAAATCCACATTGCTTTCTAAGCTTCATGCTACACCCACAACTAGGCACCCAAGGTTTACCAAAATCTATGACCAAGACTGTTAGCATTGAAAGTCACACTTTGATTGTTAAAGTGTAAGATCAGCACCCATCAGAATGTAAAAGATAACTTTGGTTTTGAATAGGTGGATCAACAATATGGATAAAGAAAGAGAGAGGCCTGCAAACTGTAGATCAGTAGGCTACACCAATGGGCAATGGAATCACAAACATCCTACTCATCGAAGGCACAACAACTGTTCAACATAAAACAAGATTATATGCTGATAGGTGGAATAATGAAGAAGGAAGACATAAGATAACATTTTCACTAAACATAGATCCTCTCAATTTAATGAATCAAAAAATACTTGAATATAAACAATGACTGATGGGAAAAATACAACAGATCCTCTGCTGCTTAGGGATCCATAAATCATTAACAACCTTTGATCCTTAAATATACAATATATTCAAATAAGAAGAAATATAAACAAAAGAGTTGCAATCTGAAATCACATCTCTTATGAGTCTCCAATAGCAGTAATTCTTACAATCCTAAAATGCCCACATGCTTACAAATGAACACACACAGGAAAAATGCTTTCTACATCTCTCTCTAGCCTCTCTTGGCTCATGAATTCCCTTCTCTAATAGATATCTCCTTCCTTAAATATAAAATAGCATCCAAATAAATTTAGGATGTTGAATCCCATATCCTCCATTGGATTCTAAGCCTTGGAGATAGGTGGCAACAATCAAAGAGACAAAAATCTAACAAGCTGTTAATTTTAAGGAATTTGTTGGAAGTCATTAATAAATTGTTTCCAGCTCATGCATGAGGCCTTTGATGGAGATAAATATTAGGTGCAAGTGTCCCTTGAAATCTAAAGGATCCTTGAGAATCCATTAGAATCCTCCTTGACAGGTGGCAACCTCCCAACAAGGCGAATACCAAAACCGTGTCTGCTATAGGAAATTAGGTAGCGCCGATGTGCAGATTCGGTACCGCCACTTCTATGTCTAATATCTCTCAAACCATAACACATTTTGAAAAACTGAGAGAGGTTTTTTTTATTTGGAATGTTATGAACAAAATTCCTCCAGTTTTCAAAATTACCTTCTCAATTGTTCACAATCCAAGTTTTAAGTTAGTGAATCAAAACTGGTAAAATAACTCTGCACAATTCGTTTTCTGTCAAAATTTAGGTAGCAAATTTAGGTAGCGTCCACCTGTGTGTCTGCATGCGATTGGGTAGCACAAATATCTGAGTGATTTTGATGCTTGAACTTGGAGATTGGGCATAACCCAATATAGTTTCAATTTTCCCCAAAATAAATAAAATATCCCATAACAATTGTATTCATTTGCCAAAATGAATAATGAAGGATTTATGCAATGTTGAGGCATAAAAAAATCTTTTGCTAACATAGGCTCCATGGGGGATAGATTCCTCCCTGTGAGGCTCTAATAACTCTTGTAGTTTCAGTGCCTTTTCCTAGGGCTGCTCCCAACCTTTAACCTCTACAATCTACTTTGATCTATGAACTTCAACTCAAACCAAATGCAAATGAAAACTGAAACTAACAAAAATGATGAAAATGATGCTTGTTCAGCAAGATTATTGCACACACCTACTCTAATTATTGGGAAAATGAAGCATTCAAGTTACATGAAACAACCAATGAAGCTATTTTATCATTTTTTCAACTGTTTGAAGCTTTGAAATGTGCTTCCCTAAGCACCAGAGATAATTCTTACTTCAAGGCACATCAAAGAAACATTTGGCAATACACTTTCCATTGAAGAAATCAATGAGCCTAGACCCACTTTCTTCTTACAGATAGGTTGCGAATGGATCCTAAAAAACATCATCAGTACTTGCCCCTGTGACATTGCTTTTTGTAAAAAGGAAATTTTTTTCAATAGGTCCTTCCTCCATTGTTCTTGGTTGTTGTATGGCTTGATGATTTTATTATTCATCCTCAATGCATATGGACTTGGTCCACTCCTGGTCATGAGGTGTATTAGGAAAAAGTCTTAGTGATGCTTGTCTTTCTTTAACTTCAACCTTTCTCATCTCATCACATGGGATTTGATCTTGGCTTCTTGATGAAACTGGGCTTGTGTCTTCAAGAGGAATAGGCGGTTGATAGGGAAGGTCATCACAATTAGAAGTGCTTAGGAAACTACATTCTTCTGTATTATCTTCTGATTGTGAGGGATATTCATCATATCTTGGCTTATGGTCCCAATTTCTTAGTTTTTCACCCTCTAAAACTAGATTATCATCTTTTTCTTCTTTTTCAACAAAAAAAATATGACATGAGGGTTGAAACAAGATATTGTTGCTTTGATGTGGAGGGTACTTCTCTGATATAAGGTATTCAACAGACTGTTCATGGAAATCATCTTCATAATCATCATACAAAGGTGAATCAATGACCATTTGACTATTAATGGTTGAGGGGATTAGTACAATAGCTGGGACAAATGGTTGTTTAGTGAAAACATCCTCATAGTCATCAAAACTTGGAAAATCATGGCACACTAGTTCATTAACAATAAAAGGGATTACAAAAACAACTGGTAAGCTATGAATGACAAGTTGCAACACTATTCTCATGATGAAATAAATCTGAACCTAAGATGACCTCTTGACTTAAAGAATTGAGAAAAGGAGGAGAAAGGGAAATGATGGATTGTCCATATTGATATTTCTCCTGAGGACCTAGATTTTGACATGAATGATGCATTTTTTCTTCAAATTTAGGAAAAGCATTATGAAACTCATCGTCTAAGTCCTGCTCTCTACAATCATCCCCTACATCATCACTGCCAGAGGAATCACTTGTTGAATCCTGAATATATGATGCATACCCCTCACAACAATTCTCAAAAAGTCTTTCAGATGGATAAATTATCTTGTAATGAGAATAAAAAACATCATGAAAGTCCTTCAAAGAGGAAATACTAGAAGTAGGGAGTGTTCTATACCATTTCTCGCATCACCTTCCAATGAATACATTAACATTTTCATCAATATATCTTCATGATGGATGTCAATATGTTGCATCAAATCATGAAATTCATGAACATGCTCAAAAGGGTTGTCATCCTCACCTTCATAAAATCCGGGCAACAGATCTCTCCATTCATCAATTCGAGGCACAAGATGTGGATAACCTTCTATGGATGAGAAATTGAGTGGGGCAAACCTCCTGTCCAGTATAGCCTTCATTTCCGTTTAATTTGTCTCATCCCCAGTGGAGTCGCCAACAGATTCTGAACAATGGAATCTCCATGGTGAATGTGCAGTCTTGAAGGTGTCCAACTTTAGTCACCATCTAAAGCTGGAGCTATGCAGTGTCGTTCTTCCTAGGGAGATTTTCAATCATCTCAAATCCATCCCCGACAATGACGCCAATTATGTTAGCACTGAAAGTCACACTTTGACTGCTAAAGTGTAAGCTCAACACACATTAGAATGTAAAAGATAACTTTGGTTTTGAATAGGTGGATCAACAATATGGATAAAGAAAGAGAGAGGACTACAAATTGTATATTAGTAGGCTACACCAATGGGCAATGGAGTGACAAACATCCTACTCATTGAAGGCACAAAAGCTGCTCAAAAAAAAAAAAGATTATATGTTGATAGGTGGAAGAATGAAGAAGGAAAAAATAAGATATAATTTTCACTAAACAGAGATCCTCTCAATTTAATGAATCAAAAAATACTTAAATATAAAGAATGACCGATGGGAAAAATACAATAGATCTTTCGCTGCTTAGGGATCCATAAATCATTGACAGCCTTTGATCCTCAAATATGAAATATATTCAAATAAGAAGAAATATAAAAAAAATAGTTACAATCTGAAATCACATCTCTCATGAGTCTCCAATAGAAGTAATTCTTACAATCCTAAAATGCCCATAGGCTTACAAATGAACACACACAGGAAAACTGCCTGCTACATCTCTCTCTAGCCTCTCTTGGCTCATGAATCCCCTTGTCCAATAGAGATCTCCTTCCTTAAATAGAAAATATAATCCAAATAACCTTAGGAGGTCCAATCCCAGCTCCTCCATTGGATTCTAAGCCTTCGAGATAGGTGGCAACAATCAAAGAGACAAAAATCCAACAAGCTGCTAATTTTTAGGAATTTGTTGGAAGTCATTAATAAATTGTTTCCACCTCATGCATGATGCCTTTGATGGAGATAAATATTAGGTGCAGGTATCCCTTGACATCTAATGGATCCTTGAGAATCCATTCTAATCCTCCCTGACAGGTGGAAACCTCCCAACAAGGCGAATACCAAAACCGTGACCACTACAGAAAATTGGGTAGCGATGTTGTGCAGATTCGGTAGTGCCACTTATATGTCTAATAGCTATCAAACCATAACACATTTTGAAAAACTGAGAGAGGTTTTTGTTATTTGTAATTTTATGAAAAACAACCTCCTCCATTTTTCAAAAATACCTTCTCAATTGTTCACAATACAAGTTTTAAGTTAGTGACTCAAAAATAGTAAAATAACTCTGCACAATTCGTTTTCTGCCAGAATTTAGGTAGCGCCCGCCTGTGTGTCTGTGTGCGATTGGGTAGCACAAATCCATGAGTGATTTTGATGCTTGAACTTGGAGATTGGGCATAACCCAATATATTTTCAATTTTCCCCAAAATAAATAAAATATCCCATAACAATTGTATTCATTTTCCAAAATGAATAATGAAGGATTTATGCAACGCTAAGGCATAAACCAAACTTGTGCTAACAGAGACAAACATTCTTTTTTCTGGGGTGGTATGAAACATGATGTTCGCACTTTTGTGGTAGAATGTGATGTTTTTCAACAAAACAAGGGAGAAACAATCAAATATCTTGGCACAATACAACTGCTTCTGATTCCACCCGCTAATTGGAGGGACATCTCTATGGATTTTATTGTGGAATTACCTAAATCAAATAATAAGTCAGTCATCATGGTGGTCGTTGATATTCTTTCCAAGTATGTTCATGTATGTTCTCTTCAACACCCATTTACCCCCTCCACTATGGCTCAATGTTTCATGGATCATGTCTTCAAGCTTCATGGATCATGTCTTCAAGCTTCATGGCATGCCTCATTCTATTTTTTATGATTGAGATCCCACTTTCACCAACAATTTTTGGCAAGAACTGTTAAGGCTAAAGGGAACCCAATTGCATCTCAGCATAGCCTATCATCCCTAGATTGATGGTCAAATTCAATTTGTCAACAAGTGTTTGGAAACATATTTGAGTTGTTTTGCATCTTAAAGTAAAAATCAATGGGATCAATGGTTACCACTAGCTGAATGGTGGTACAACACTTATTACCATACAACTACTTGCATGAATCCTTTTGAAGCAGTATATGGAAAAAATACCCCTTCAGTTCTCTAATACCTACCAGGTGTCTCAAAGGTCTAGGCGGTTGACCAAACGCTTACAGTTCGAGAGGATATTCTTCGTACCCTCAAAACAAATTTGGGCATGGCTCAGAATCGCATGAAACAACAGTCAGAACAAGGCTGCTCCGAATGTCAATTTTTTAAAGGAGACTAGGTGTTTCTTTGAATGCAACCTTATAATCAAAATTCACTCAAGGCTGACCATTGTTAGAAACTAGCGCCCAAATTTTATGGTCCTTATACATTTATCAAGTGTGTGGGATAGGTGGCCTATGAGTTATCTTTTACTAGTCATTCTAAGTTCCATGTTGTTTATCATGTCTTTTGCTTAAGGAAGGTGATTGGAACTAAGTGCCAGACTCAAACCAACCTTCCCGAGTTAGATGAAGAAGGCTCCATCTAATTGCAATGAAAAACATTTTTGGACTAGCGTGAGCGTTATCTTTGTTAACACACCATCAATGAAGTGATAGTCCAATGGAAATATATAACTCCAACAGATGCCACCTCAGATCCAGCTACCATTCTGCAACAATTTACTCATCTCAAGTCTTGAGGACAAGTTTGTTTTTAAGGGGGAGGGAATGTTAGGGACCTAATCTCCCCATCCCCTCACATAGGTAGAACAATATATTTACATGTAATAAAGGTCAATATTAATAAGGCCTATAAATAAGTAAGAATAAGTCAAATGTAAGAAGACCTAATAGAAGCTTCCGCTTTTAGAAGGATCTTCCTCTAGATTGTTCTTTTTGATAGATAGATTTAGTATAAATATGAGTAGAGGGTATGCAAAGTTTTGTCTTGAGAATTATTGTAATAGATCACTTCTCTGTTGGAGGTTTCCCACTTGAAGAGGCAAGTGGACATTGTTTCCTATAAATAAAGGTATTATTCTGGTGTTGTGGTTTCATCTATCGTGTGTTTCTGTTGTTATTCTCTGCAATATTTCTGTTTTTTGCTATTATAATATATCTGGTACCTTACAAATACATCATGTGTTTATCTCAAACACACCAATAAAACTATCAACTTGGACACCAAGAAATATATCCATATTAGCTTAGACACACCAAGATATTTAATGCTCTGCTGAGACACACCAAACAATCCATCAACTTGGACATACCAAGTAATTATCATACCACTAGTATCACAACCAATGCATATTTTGATATTGACATTCATTGTGACACACATAGAAAAAAATCTATCCATTGTGCTCCATTCACCAATCCTTGATAAACATAGGAGAAAATTGAAGATATTTAAAAGAATATCCCAGGAACAAAATAATTACTACAAAACCAAAAGAAAACCTTCTACAAGAGAGAATGAATTTGATATACTAGATTTATTGTGAATAAAATACAAGAGAATGTGTCGTATATGTAACAATGGAATAGGCCTACCATTATCCCTGTGTAAGTGTAATGTCACCAACTAGGCTAGGTGGGGATATATTGTTTTTATGTCCCAAATTGTTATTTCTTCTTATGTTAAAGTGACAAATACTTATATTAATGGCATTGAAATTCTTTTCAAATAGTTTACTGAAATAATAATATTTCCAAACACATTCCGTGCATCCATTACACAAGAAATAGAGAAAATAACCATGGCATGTTATTATGGATGGAAAGTCCCAAAAATCTCAACAATACAATGATATCTAATGGTTGTAATAATAGTTGCGGAATAATCCTAAGCACACAAATCTAATGGCTACCAAGCAACTGCAAAATATACTATAGGAATGATAGGAAACCTAGAATGATTCCAATCTATGCCATCCAAGGTTCTTTGAGCCTGATCCTGCTATGTCTTCTTTACAATCAACCACTGTAACCCTTGCAACCTCGATCCAATGAACTACTGCAACCCCAGATTCATAGAGGTCGTTGTGGGATGACTGCAAGAAGTGTAGCGGGGCCCCATGGGACAACTTGTTCTCAACCCACATGGGTGTCTCCTTTCCCAACTACAGAAAACCCTCCTGGCACCAACATATATGATGATTGACCTCGTCCAGAAAAATGTCACAAACCCCCTACGCAAGATGATATTCCCCTGAACTCTCTGCAAGATGAAACCAGATGCCACAATGAACTCAAATGAGGAATTCAGATGCATCTTCCTCTTTTTCTATCTATGGTGGATATTGCACCACCGAAACTAAACTAAAATGGAAGGACTTTTCCAACCCCTAATGAAAACTTGGCTTAAGGAGCACATAAAAAAGAGATCAAAAAACATCATGACAAAGAGAAGGGTTACTCCTATATTTATCCTCCCTTTGGACCTTCTATATCTTTCCCCTTTTTGACCAAATCAAACCCTTACTTTAACTTCCCTCCAATTTGAATTAAATATAATTATTTATCTTATTTAATGTCACTTTTAGGACTTGTTATGATTTTAACCTAGTGACACCAAATAAACCTCCTTGAATCCATTTTTTTTTTTTAACTATACCCTACATGAGTCATATAGGCTATTGAGTCATCCTCCTTCAATTGGAAGGGGACATTACAATCCTCCCTTCCCAACATTTATTTTCCTCAAGCAACTCTGGATCAGGGTGTTGTAAGATCTACTCTTCTTCCTAGGTAGCATATTCCTTGGGAAATCCTTTCCATACAACCAAGTACTCCCGAATGACCTTGCTCCTCAAACTTATTTCCCTAACATCAACAATCCTCAAAGGAGCTAGAACCAACTACCCTTCCTCATCTAGTGGAGGAAGATATTCCAAAGAGGTGACCTGTTATCCTAGTGCCTTATTGAGGCAAGATACATGGAAGGTGTTGTGGATCCTTCTACCCTCTGGTAGCTCCAACTCATATGCTACTTGCCCAACTTTCTTGATCACTTTGTAGGGTCCATAAAAGTGAGGCTTCAAATTCTCTGCACCACTCTTAGTCAACGATGATTGTCTGTAAGGCTACAATCTAAGAAAGACTACATCTCCAACCTCAAAGATGTGTTCTACCCTATTCCCATTTGCGTACATCTTTGGTTGATTCTGAGCGACCTGTAGATTCTCCTTTAGGACTCTCAAGATGTCTTGACTTTCCTACAACTGTTATTTGGTATCGGGTGCTCTTCTCTCTCCAAATTCTAAATCCATTAAATATGGAGTTTCATATCCATACAATTCCCTAAATGGGATTATCCCAATGGATATGTGATGAGTGGTATTGTAGCAATGCTCCCTGATGTGAAACCACTTTATCTATGATTGTTGCTTCCCTGACACATAGTTCCTCTGATACCCCTCAATAAATTTGTTTCCTATCTCGGTCTTCTCATCTGTCTGGGGGTGATAGCTAGTACTAGGTGTCAACTTTGTCTAGGATATCCTGAACAACCCCTGCCAAAATGCACTCAGAAACATGTTATCCCGGTCACTGACTATGTTTCTCAGAAGACCATGGAGTCTTATAACCTCCCTGAAGAATAGGTCTTTTACTTGAAATGTGTTGTAATATGTATGAATGGAAAATAAGTTTTCATATTTAGTCAATCTATCCGCTACCACCTAGATACAGTCCCTTCCCTACACCTTTGAAAATCATGTGATGGAGTTCATGGAGAAGTTATTCCACTTCTGCTCCATAATAGACAATGGTTGAAGTAGTCATGTAGGATGTGTGAACTCTAACTTCTTCTATTGGAAATTCATGCACTCACTCACATGAAGAATTACATCACCCTTGGGACCCTTCCATAAGAATCTCTCCCACACCTACATGTAGGTCTTTAGATACCTCTAGTGCCTTGCCAATGGTGCATCATCTGCCCTCAAAATATTATCCTTAAGTGTGGACTCAGGGAAAATGTAGATTTTGTCTTTGCATTAGATGATTTCATACACTACCATGTACCTGTCATCCTAAATATTTACCACCATCAGATCACAAGTGAAGTTATTCTTGGAGTATTCCACCAAGAGAATGGACTTCCAGTCTGCTAAGATCTATATCATGGATGATTCTACAAGTCTCTTGGATAAGGCATAAACAACTATATTATTCTTCCCATTTACATAATCAATGTCAAAATCATATGAGTGAACCTCACTCACCCATTTCTTCTTCCTCTCATTTAGGTCCTACTACTTCAAGAAATATCTCAAGCTGTTTTGGTCAATCCTAACCACAAAGCATCCTCCTATCAAGTATTGATTGAATCTGGCCAATGCATGCATAAAATATGGGAGTGATAATACTGGGAAAGTTCTCATCACCCTATTCATTCTATTGAATACTAAATGTGCATCCTCTAACCATCAAAACCCCCACTTCTTGGTGAGGTCTATCAATGGTGCAAGCAATTGTGAAAATCCTTTCACAAAGCACTTATAATATTGCATATCCTGAAGAATCCTCGAATATATATGAGTTTCATAGGGGTGGGCCAGTCTAAGATGGTATGGCTCTTCTCTTGATGCACTGCTACTACCTTAACACCTATCACATGCCCCAGATAGGGGATCTCTATCAACCCAAACTCACACTTTTCCTCCTTGGAAAAAAGCGACCGCTCCTCCATAATGGTGAGAATCTCATCCACATGATTCAAATGTTCCTACCATGTTCTACTATAGATCAAAAGATTGTCAAAGAACACCAATAAGAATTTTCTTAATGATTTGTTCAATATAAGGTTCATGTAGGAATGAAAGGTAACTGGTACATTAGTCAACCCTAAGGGCATGACTAGAAACTCATATTTCCCATAGTCACACTTGAATGTTGTCTTATGGATATCCTCCTCTTTGAATCAAATCTGGTGGTATGCTAATCATATATCAACCTTTGAAAAGTACATCGCCCCATGCATCTCATCAATCAACTCATTAATATTGGGTCTTGGGTATCAATTTTTGATGGTCTTCTTGTTTAGTGCCTTGTAGTGTATGCACATCCTCATAGTGCCATATTTTTTCTTCACCAACACAACTATCGAAGCGAAAGGACTAGAGCTAGGCCTAGTATGTCCCATATCTAGAAATTCCTTTATGGCCTTCTCTATTTCTTCCTTGAATCTTTTCAGATTCCTATATGTGGTGGTGATCACGGGCTTTGACCCCTCTTCTAGCTCAATGACATTCTTAAATACTCAGTCAGGTGGTATCCCCATTGGCAATGGCTTGAACACTCTTTCATGCTTTCCAAGTAATGCCTTGATATCCATAGGGTTTTTTTGGTGATCCTGTTGTTGGAACAAATATTGAAATTTTGGCTTTCGGTAGCTTAGGAGGAAAAAATTTATAGTGTTTAACTACCGAAAGTGCAGACTTTCGGTAGCTTAAATTTCGAGTTTCATATGCCCTTAGCCGTCGAAAGTGTAGATGTGCTTTTACCCAGAAATCAAGTCACGAGGAGGCATGAAAAGAATGCAATAAACGGCAATAAAAACACTATAATAAGGTTTTACATAAATGCCACTTCACCATTTTGGGTTATCGACAGTCAGGGGTTTGGCCGACATAGAGATTTTGACCATTGCTCCATTTCCCCGAAACACGAAACCCAAAATCAGGGTTTCGAGACTTTCGGTGGCTTATGAAGCTTTGAAATTTCACTGTTAGCTGTTGAAATCCAGAACTTTCGGTGGCTAAGATACCCCTGTTTTCGGCCTGTTAGCCACCAAAATCACAGGTTTTTTCTAGTGACAAAACTACCTTAGAAAAACTCAATTTTTTCAGTCGTGGAGAGGTTGTTTTCCACGTTTGAATAGTCGATCGACATATAAAGATCCTAAAATTTCCAGTGGTGTCTTCATAATTTCATTTGGATATTGGGAAGGCAGTCAAAAGTCCCCCTAAAGATGAGGTTCATTTTCAGAAATGTGGCATTTTTTACTGTGTTGAGTCATCATTTTCAAATGATGATTCTAAGCAACTAGAGTATCATTTTGAGAAACGGTCGGAGGATTTTGTGCCTAACACATCAAAGATCAATAAACGCTCTCAGTTTTCCTACAAGTGTCACATATTGGGAGAATCGAATCCATCTCTGAGCCCTAATTTTCGGATCTCATATTTTCCTATTTTGACACATGTTTGTAAAATGCATATCTAGGGCAAATGGAAACAGATCTTAGGGAACTGAGAGAGTTTTTTTCTTAGAAAAAATAGATGCAAAAAAGAATATTTCCATTTATACAAAACTTTCACGATTCAAGAAATACAAAACCATAACCGCAGCCCCAATGTTCAGTAGTTTGGCCCATTTTCTATGGGAGAAAGTTTCTGAAATTGATGGTAGTTGTTGTTATCTTTTGGGAGGAAATTCGACCTCCTAGGGAGGATTTCAACCTCAACACCTATATGAGATACATGTTCATTTATAGAGGGATTTATTTTGTAATTCAAATCATTTTTTATTTATTCGAAAGAGGGTATAAGGCTTACATTATTGTATCTTCTTGAAGAGGGAAAAGGGTGGAACAACCCGAGGGCCTTTTGGAGGTTGGGTTTGTAATGCATTCCTTTTCAGCAAATATAGAACAAAATGCCAAGAGATTCTACACCTTGTCATTTTCTAATTCTGTCTTCTTCCTATGTTATTGTTTCTAAAGTTTTCATTACTTCTCTTTCTTCCTTCCATTCATTAATTCAACTTGTAATGGTTACAATTCAGTGATACTTTTGTTGTAGCTATTTTAAAGAATTCCTTAAAGTGCAGTTTTTCCTTTGTTTTGCTGTGAGTAGAACAATACCTGCATATTAATTGTTTTACCTTATTTACAAGTTTTATTTGTTCATAGATTTTCCTCTGTCTTTCTGTGAGTGAGACAAGACCTGTGTTCAGATATTTGAAGTTTGGTGTTATTTCTTCTATTGGAAGGAAGACCAGATTTATCAAAATTAGATACCTGGATTTTTCTTTCAGTTTTGTTCATCCTCTATCTTCTATCCATCTGTAACACCCTGTTTACCCCAGTCTGTAAAAATAACTATACTAGCCAAGAACTATGGTAGACTCAAGATGTGAATGTGTGATTTTGAATGGACCTTAGTATAAAAGGTTGACAAATGTAAATAATGTTATGAATATATGTTGCAGGACTTCTAGGAGGGGGATGTGTTGAAATGAGACCACGATGGCTAATGAAAGGTGGTGGAAGGCACCTGGAATGGTGGTGTTAACTTCCACCAAAACCAATACCATATTTGGTCTTCACTGACTCGAAGATCAAGAGCAGCTCACTGGCCCCGAAATGAATTGCTTGCCAGGTAGGTAGGTGAAAAGGATCCTCATGAGTTAATGAGGGATGGGGGTGAACCGCCCATATGTGGAAGCCTCAGACCTAACCATCGCAGGGAAATTCATGCCACACACAACCTCACCAAAAAATAAAATGCAGGAAAGAGGTGTGGGAAGGGGACAATTGCAATAGAGATCGCAAGAGGGGAGAAATTGAAAGGACTCTGGAAAAATATACAGAGTGATTAATAAGAAGAGAAGAAGGAGAGTAACCTTCATTCTCGACTTTTGACGAACAGAGACTCATTCTCACAACATCGTGGTCTAGCTTAGGGGTGGCTAGTGGTAAATCCATTCGGAATCGCTGGGCCTATGGTTGGGTGGAAACGAGCACCCCTCTCAGCAGTTGCATCACCTGGTGTTTTCTGATAAGTGTTTATATCTTATGTCTTGCATTGAATATCTTGGGATGTATGCTCATGGTTTGAACACTTATAAATGGTTTCTGTGTAGAAATGTCTACATGGTGTTTTGATCGGAAATGGTGGTTGCATGCTTATGTTGGAATGACCACATTCGGTTTATATATATATATATATATATATCTAGATATATATAGATATAGATATATGTACTTGAATGAATTCAGTTTTCAAGTCTACTCTCGGGAGATTTGTTTCCCTTAATTACCTCTCAGGCTGCCTTGGATAGATTACCCATAGGGACACCCTTTTGGGATCGTTCCCTTACATTCTATAGCCAGGGTAAGTTCCCTGAAAGGACTACCACCTTGGTAAAATCCTGAATTTTCTTATTATCTATCACAAATGTTAACAATGCAGGGATTTAAGAAGACCTCTCTGTCTGGTCATAAAACCTGGTGAAAATCTGCCCAGGAACTCGATGAAGAACTTTAAGGCCTAAGTTTGAAAACCTTTCATGAGAGAGAGTGGGTCTCTTAGAGCTCAGTATTTTGGTGTTTCGGTAACCGAGAAAACCAAGGGTCAGTTTTCTTGTATTCGCCAGACGCGAAATCCTGACTTGCGAAACCCCGAAATGAGTATAGCGTGATTAGAATATGATGTTTTGGCATTTCAGTACCCGAGACACCTAAGGGTAAGTTCCCTTGTACTCACCAGTCCCGAAATACTGATTAGCGAAACTCGGAAATGAACTAGCACGGATGAGTTGTGATGTTTCGGTGTTTCGGCACCTAGGGTATCTAAGTGCGAGTTTCCTTGTACTCGCAAGTCCCGAAACCCCGACATGTGAAATTCTGAAATGACAGCATGTAACTGGATGCTGAAAAGATAGAGTGTGGAGAAGTTATCATATTTCGTTATTTTGGCACCTGGGGTACCTAAGTGCGGGCCCCATGTACTCGGTAGTCGCGAAAACCCAACTCGCAAAATCCCGATGGAGGAAACCCCGAAATAGGCTGAGCGATATATATATATGTAGGTTTTGTATTTTTGGCTTCCGGGAAACCCAGGCACGAGACCTCTTATCGTCGCATATCCCAAAAACCTGGTTTGCGAATTCTTGAAATTTCTTAGCGGTATAGATTTGGCGTTTCGGTGTTTCGATAGACGAAATACCCAAGGGTGAGTCCCCTTGCAATCGCAAGTCCCAAAATCCTGGCTTGCGAAATCCCAACATAGTTTAGTGTATTTAGAGTTCGGTGTTTTGGAGTTTTGGCTCCCAGGAAACCGAGGTGCGAGACCTCCTTTCATCGCACATCCTGAACTCCTGATGGAGGAAATCCTGAAATAGAGGAGTATGTTTAGAGTTGTGATGTTTCGGTGTTTCGACACCCAAGATACCCAAGGGTAAGATCCCTTGTACTCGCCAGTCGTGAATCCCTGAAGTATGAAACCCCAAAATAAGTATAGCATGGGTAAGTTATGATGTTTGGCGTTTCGGCACCCGGGATACCTAAGGGTAAGTTCTCTTGTACCTGTCAGTCCCAAAATCCCGACTTGCGAAACCCAAAAATGAGCTTAGCGTATATATATAAAATTCAAAGTTTTGGCTCCCAGGAAACCCAGATGCGAGACCTCTTGTCCTTGCACATCACAAAATCTCGACTTGTGAAACCCCGAAAGGCGTTTAGAGGGTATATGAGCTTCGGGGTTTCAGCTCCCGAAAATCCGAAGGGTATGAACCCATGTCTTCATACATCGCTAAATCCTGATACGCAAAGTCTCGATAGGTGAGATCTCGAAGAGACTTGGTGTGAATAGGATTTCGGGTTTCGGGGTTTGAAGAGTCAAAGAACTCGACTCCTTGGCATTTCGAACTCAAAGTTCCCGAAGTCCCAAAATGTGAAAGGCGCTTCTTGGCTTAGCCCATGGTCACAGTCGATGGACACATGGGAGTCAATTCTACGCTTGGTGTGTGATTTGTACAAGATGGAAATTCAATGAAAGAACCAGTGAATTGGTGTGGTGAAGGTCCCGATTAGAGGACCTAGCTTACGCTAGAACCTCGTAGGAATTCGGGAACTATGTTCCTCGGTAAAAAGGGGGAAAAAGCCAAAAATATTCTAGCCCCGTGGTGGGTGTGTTACACCATCCTCATGATTTTGAAATGAATTTAGTAGATGAGGTCATGCCTCTTCATGTCTGATCTATAAATGAGTGAAAGGCCTGTTTTATACCTAGTTCTAGAAGCCTCCTACGACTGATCAATCAACAAAATTTATTTCATTTAAAATGTGCTAAGTCTTGGCTCTATTACAGTCTAGAACCAACTCTTGCAACAACATTTTCTATCACCGCTGTCGAGGACGAAGGAACGAAGCTATCTTCCCTGGGATATGACAAAAATTTTAGATCTATTCCTTGATGGTGAACAAGGGATAGGCATTCAATTGGCTGTGATCATTCACCTGACGACTCTTTGGTTCAAAGAATCTACATGATTCACTGACGACTCCACTGGTCTCAAAATGTTGAATTCATTCGTCGCTCGGATTGCTGCAAGGTTTTCTCCTCTGGACTTTGCAAATGTTTATGGTTTTCCAAACACTGTTCCATGCATTAAAATTTGGGAAGATGTCCTTCCTAAATTTGGAGGATATGTGGACGACAATCCTGCTCAACACTTGTTTGAATTCCACAAGCTCATGGATGAATTAAATGTACATCATGAAGACGTCCTCATGAAGTTGTTTATGTTTTCGTTGGAAAGAGATGCTAGACTCTGGTATAAATATTTACCCCATTCCAATATTCCTTCATTGAAAGATTTTCACACACTTTTTCATCAACATTGTAAGAGGATATATTCAGCAGAAATCATTTTTGAAGATTGTTGTAATATCGAATTCATAAGACAAAAAGATCAAACAAATCCTCTTGAAGAGGAGGAAGGAATATCATAAATTTCTCAAGTTGATGAAGATGATGAGTATGAAGAAGAGTTGTCTAATAAAGAAGCAAGATATGATAGCTCTTGTGATCATATTCTAGAAGAAGATATTCAACATCACGGTCAACCTGCAGAAGAGAAAGAAAATAATTGTTGTTTTATCTAGAAAATACAGAGACCACCTTCTCCTTTGACTGAAGAAGAAATAGATCTTCTTCTGCATAGTCATGTTACAACCCCTACTTACAGAGATTTGCAGTGTATACACAGTCCCAGATATGAGAGTCGGACTTCTTCCATTTCTGAAAATGTAAATATGATTTTAAATAATGACAGTCATTTTAACTTTTTGAAACCTTATAGAAAGTTAATGAACCTATTTATGATGATGATTTCCAGCTAGGAAATCATCTTGTAAGCCCTTTTTTGTTTCATGAAGAGGATAGGGCTGTCACATTTAATAGTCTTGAAGGAAGTTCAATGTTCAAGGATGTTTTAAACTATGATTTGGAAGAGCATAAATATGAGATAGAAATCATGCCAAAGAAAGGATCAGAGTTTCTCACGGTTGATGTCCCGAGCATTTGTCTGACTGATGACCCTCCTAAGTTATCAGTTGAACCTAAATATGATGAGTATAGTGATGATTATTACATTGTTTCTATAGAACAACTTGCTGCAGATTTTTCATGGAGGGATGATGGTCTTCAGACAAGATTGTGCCATGATTTTGGAGATGCCATTGCAGATGATCTTGAAGGGTGCTCAGATATTCTCTTTGAGAATGATCCTGAGCATTATAAATCAGAATGTAGATTAGTCCTGTATGTTTTAAAACCTCATGACCATATATTTTTCCAATATCCTTTTGCTGACCTTTTAGATTTATTTAATGGAGGAACACGCTATGTCATGGATATTTTCTCACATGAATAGAGGAAAAGGTTGAAAATTCATGATCAACAACATTTTAGATGAAAGTTATCAGTTTCCTTTTTCATCCTGCTCAAAGAAAGTGTGAGCAGATTTCAAATAAGTAGACAGTTTTTGGATTGGCTTCACTGGCATTTTGTATCATTTGATTCAGTGGGAATTTTTCAGTAGTTAGAGTAGGTGATGTATATAAATAATCTTGAATTTGAGCATTAGAGTACAACAGTGGTTTTAAGTACATTTCTAGTTCATTTTGGAATCCTGTATGGTTTTGATTTAAGACATTATTACTCCATATCCCAATGAATGCATAAGAAGTTTTTTGTTTCATAAAGGTGGAAGGAAAGTGATAGGGTTCAACGTTTTTAGGTCGCCCAATGGATGAAGGCACTTGGTATACTTTTCTTGGTGCTTTGCAGGAAAGAACCATCCCTAGATGGAGCCTATGTTGGAATAAATATTGAAATTTTGGTTTTCGGTAGCTTAGGAGGAAAAAATTTATAGTGTTTAACTACTAAAAGTGCAGACTTTCGATAGATTAAATTTCAGGTTTCATATGCCCTTAGCTTTCGAAAGTGTAGATGTGTTTTTACCCAGAAATCAAGTCACAAGGAGGCATGAAAAGAATGCAATAAATGACAATAAAATCTCTATAATAATTTTTTACATAAATGCCACATCATCATTTCGGGTTTTCGATAGTCGGGGGTTTGGCTGACATAGATATTTTGACCATTGCTCCATTTCCCCGAAACTCGAAAGCTGAAATTGGGGTCTCGGGAGTTTCGATGGCTTATGGCGCTCTTAAATCTCACTGTTATCTGCCAAAATCGAGGACTTTCAGTGGCTAAGATACCCCTATTTTCGACCTATTAGCCACTGAAATTGCAGGTTTTTTCTAGTGACAAAGCGACCTTGGAAAGGATCAATTTTCTCAGTTGTGGAGAGTTCATTTTCCACGTTCGAATAGTTGATATACATCTAAAGATCCTAATATTTCCAGTGGTGTCTTCCAAATTTCATTTGGATATTGGGAAGGCAGTCACAAGTCCCCCGAAAGATAAGGTTTGTTTTTAGAAATGTGGCGTTTTTTACTGTGTTGAGTCATCATTTTTAAATGATGATTATGAGCGACTGGAGTATCATTTTTAGAAACGGTTAGAGAGTTTTGTGCCTAAAAATCAGAGATCAATAACCTCTCTCAGTTTTCCTACAGGTGTCACATATTAGGAGAATCAAATCCATCTTCGAGCCCTACTTTTGGATCTCATATTTTCCTGTTTTGACACATGTTTGTAAAATACAGATCTGGCGCAAATGGAAATGGATCTCAGGGAACTGAGAGAGGTTTTTTCTCAGAACAAACATATCCACAAAAGAATATTTCAGTTTATACATAGATTCCATGATTCGAGAGATACAGAACCATAACCGCAACACTAGTGTTCAACAGTTTGTCCCATTTTCTATGGCATAAAGTTTCCGAAATTGATGGTAACTATTGTTATATTTTAGGAGGAAATTCGACCTCCTAGGGAGGATTTCGACCTCAATACCTACATGAGATACCTATTCATTTCTAGAGGTATTTATTTTGTAATTCGAATCATTTTTCAGTTATTCGAAAGAAGGTAGAAGGCTTATATTATTGTATCTTCTGGAAGAGGAAAAAGGGGGGAACAACCCGAGGGCCTTTTGGAGGCTGGGTTTGTAATGCATTCCTTTTCAGAAAATATAAACATAATGTCAAGAGATTCTACACCTTGTCACTGTCTAATTCTGTCTTCTTCCTATGTTATTGTTTCTGAAGTTTTCATTACTTCTGTTTCTTCCTTCCATTCATTAATTCAACTTGTAATGGTTACAATTCAATGATACTTCTGTTGTAGCTAATTTAAAGCATTCCTTAAAGTGCAATTTTTCCTTTGTTTTGTTGTGAGTAGAACAAGACCTGCATCTTAATTGTTTTTTCTTATTTAAAAGTTTTATTTGTTCATATCTTTTCCTCTGTATTTCTATGAGTGAGACAAGATCTGTGTTCAGATATTTTATGTTTGGTGTTATTTCTTCTATTGAAAGGCAGACCAGATTTATCAGAATTAGATACCTGGCTTTTTCTTTCAGTTTTGTTCATCCCCTATATTCTATCCATCCTCATGATTTTGAAATGAATTTAGCAGATGAGGTCATGCCTCTTTGTTTTTGATCAATAAATGAGTGAAAGGCCTATTTCAGACCTAGTTCTAGAAGCCTCCTATGACTGATCAATCAACACAATTTATTTCATTTAAAATGTGATAAGGCTTGGCTCTATTACAACCTAGAACCAACTCTTGCGACAACACTTGTGATGACTTTTCCATAGTGATCTAGAATGATGTTGTGCATGCCACATCCCCTTGTCTAAAAAGGGCCTCCATGTGCTGGTTAGACAAGATTCAGGGGGCACATATTGACATACCTCTTAGGATAACTCGGTTTCCACCCTTGTCATGTATATCCATCCTCATGTACCAATAATTCATGGAGATATATCCCAATGAGTACAACCACTTATGTAACGTCCCCTGACCATCAACCTCTGTCAGGTAATGCTCCCCAACCAACCCTATATTTTCCAACTAGCTCTAATACCAATTTGTAACCTTTAAACAGATAGACCAGGAAAAATTACCTCGAATACTAACATGCTCGTGCATACACACACACACACACACGCACGCACGCGCGCGCACACACACACACACATATATATATATATATATATATATATGGATGTATTTCTAATGCAATTTTAACTAGACATTAACATTCTGTACATACACATATTCTAGCAGAAGCGACAATAAAACAAACCAATATTTAACAGATAATTTATGTTCTGCTATCACAAAGCTTAATGAAAAAATAAAAATAAAAGCATACATGCAATAATCACAGACAAAACCATAGATAAAACAACATATAAAAATACAAACATGTAAATGAACAAAGAAATGGGTACTTATATTTTAATTGAGGCCCACCAACTGCGTGTAGACCTTCCACAAACCTCCTATCCTTAGACCACCCTTCTCATCATGCTCAGCAGTGGGTCACCCCCGAGCTGGGACTAAAATCCACCGGGAAAGGGATTCCTAGGCTTGGCAAGGACAACAAGGAAGTCACACAGAACAAGAGGAAGGATTTTATCCTAAGAGCCACTTATGCCCACAACCCACAAACCCCCATCACCCACATGCCTATTCCACCCCAGGAGGGTACACCTTCACTATTACAATTCCATCGACTACTACACCTCCCTTTCCTTAGGCTTCATCAACAAGATGGATCGGAAGTATCAGAGTATTGTAGCTTCTATGAGACTCCATCTAGGAGAAATCAGTTCCCCAACAAACTCTCTCACCTAGGGAGAGTTGTTCACATGCCTAACAACCTGCTTCTTCAATTCATCTCTTAAGTCAAATGGACATGGGTGATGTCAACAACAAAATTTGGCTAATGCACAGGTGATGGTAAAAAATGAAAAACAGGAAAGGATATAGAATATGGAAGGAAGCCAAGCTCATCCAAGGAACTGTGTTGGCAACAATAGTCAACCGCTAAGACACAGCATGGGCTCAGGAAAATACAAGTGTGTCGGGATTCAGAGGAAATACGCAGGACAACTCCTATATCTACATGTTACAATGGCACGTGCATTAGTGGGGAGTATCGATTTCTTCCAAGGTGGCTAACCTCGATAGAGTGAAAATGGAATGGTGAAGGAACCCCCAACGAGATGACTTTCCCACATAAGAGATGCACGTGCCCAGGTTGACACATGTCTCCCTAAAGCTGCATGAGCTCCACTTAACACTTGTCCCCTTTCCCTAGGAACTTAGGACAACACGGTTAAGTCAAACCTTAGCCTCTAGGAAATAATAATATAATATTATTCCTTTAGAGGTAGGCCCTCTAGCTTGACCCCTATTCTTAGACACTTAGCCCCTTCCCTACCTAGTGGAGCTTATTCCTCCATAACTCTTTCTTCGTGGAGGGTCTACATGCAGTGATGTAATTTTTATTAATGATGTGTGTATTTACATATACAAAAATCAGGCTCATTGGCCTTAACATCTGGGCTCTCCAGTCTAATAAACACATAAGTATCTCAACTTATAACCACTTGTCTCACCATCCTATAAACATAATTATAATTTAGCAGGGGATTGACCTTGGGGTGTTACAATCCCGTCCCATTATTTTTTCACTGTCCTTAGTGCAACTTATTTACACAACCACAACAAGATTTCCAAAATATTCAAAAAGATGTGGGTACTTTGCCCACATAGCATATTCATGCTCCCATGTTGTTTCCTTAGAACCATACCAGGTCCACTGAACCTGTACAATATTTATGTCCCTCTTTCAGAGTTGCTTGCTCTTCCAGTTCAGTATGCACATGGGCTGCACTTACAAAGTGTCCTCTTGCTCCACCTGAATCACATTCCAATCAATCACATGATTAGCATCAGGTATATACTTCTTGAGAAATGATACATGAAATACATTATGAACAATCATGGATGTAGGCAATGCAATCATATAAGCTAATGGTACAATCCTTTCTAGGATTTCAAAAGGTCCACAAAATATGGCTTCCAACTTGTAACATCTTCCGATCTTTAGGGAAATTTTGTTGGCTTTCACCTTCAAGAAAACATGATCACCTACTTTAAACTCTCTATGGTTTCTTCCTTTGTCTGCATAGATTTTCTGTCTGTCTTGGGCAGCCTTCAAATTTTGTTTAATCTTCAACATTTTCTCTTCCATTTCTTTGAGCAACTCTGGCCTAACCACTTCCCTATCAGGTGGGTTTCCCCAACTTACTGGGGTGTTTCACTTTCTACCATAAAGTGGTTCAAACAAGCTCATCTTCAATGATGCTTGATACCAATTGTTGTAGGAAAATTCTACCAAGTGTAGATAATATTCCCATTTATATGGTTTGTCCATCACATACATCCTTAGAATATCTTCTATCACTTGGTTAACTCTTTCTGTTTTTCCATAAGACTCAATATGATAGGATATGCTGAAGTTTAGGTTCGTTCTGAACCCCTTGAATAATCCTCTCTAGAACATTGAGGTAAACTTTGGGTCTTTGTCAGACACAATTATCTTGGGAATGCCATGCAAGCGTGCTACTTCCCTCATATAAATATCAACAACATCAGTTTCCTTGTGAATGGTCTTCAATGGAATGAAATGGGAAACTTTAGTAAGCTTTTCCACTACTAACATGATTGCATCATGTTGCTTGTTTGTTCTTGGCAATCCTGTGATGAAATCCATTGTCACCACTTCCCACTTCCACTTAGGGATGGTTAACGGTTGTAGCGACCCAACTGGGTGTCTATGCTCAACCTTTACCTTTTGACACTCCAATCATTTAGCTATGTATTCAACAATCTCCCTCTTCATGCATGGTCAATAATATTGGCTCTTGACTGTTGAAATTGTTTTCTAATATCCTAGGTGTCTTGCATAAGGTACATTGTGCATTTATTTTAAAATTTCACTCCTCAATTAAGGAGAATTGGGTACATAAACTATGTTTATGTACAAGAGAATTACATTAATTCCCAATTTATAATCTTCAGCTTTCTGCTGCATTTTACCTTGCTGCAATTTAGTTACCAATTCCATGTACTGCAAATCAAATTTTGCAGATTAATAAATCCTGCCTTTAAGATCTGTCTGATACATGCTAATGGTTGTAGCATGTAGTTCATGCACTCTCCTATTGATTTCATCAACCACTTTGTTCTCCTTTCCTTTTATGTGTTTGATATCAAAGTCATATTCACAGAGGAATTCCATCCATCTACTCTGCCTAGCTTTCAAAGTAGGTTGATCAAACAGATACTTCAAACCATTATGGTTTGTCCTTAGTTAAAACCTCTTTCCCATGAGTGCTATAGCAGGAAAAACCCCCTATGGACTACACTAGATTTTAATGTGCAGGCAGAGCTAACCATCTAAAGTATCCTACTTTTAACAACTACACCGACAATACCCCACATTCATGCATAAAATACAAAGTATAAGGATCTGGTAACTCAACCTTAAACTCTGTGTCTAGTGTCGATCCTTTTGTGTTTGATTGTTCCTTGACTACAAATCTCCTCCCAAGTCCGACCTGTATTCATAAAAAGATAAACAAAGAACTACAAGCATGCATCTTATATATGAATTAGTGGGTTAGATTTCATAATCAAATATAAATCAAACATAAATATTGAACACATCATATGGAAGGATAGAAAAAGTACTTCTTTATATTAATCTCACAAAGTCACTTACAAATGAGATCGACTACTGCTCTTTGAACCTGTTCTAGGATCCTCTTCACCAAGATCCAACTCCTTCCACATATCTTTCTCCTCTCAGAATTCTCTCTAGGGAAATGGCATAAACTTATGAATGGGGAAAAATGCAAGAATAGGGAATTATGGCTCAAAACTCACAATGTGGCTGCAAATTCTTGGGGCAAGGGGGGAAAGTGAAATGGGAAGAGTTTCATTGTTCTTATGCTTATCTTTGGAATCAGACCCCAACACCTCCTTTTATATGACAAAAGGATGGTTATTCGATTGGGTGACGAACTATAGGCGATGGGACAGTTAGGAAACTACCCAATAGCCCGTAATCTCAACGAATTCCTCGCAACGTTTTAATTTTTACAAATTTTGTGAGTATACGTGGGTTGTAATGGTGTAGCTAGCATACATATGTGAGCTATAGTGGTGCATCAAGCATGTTTACATGGGCAGTAATGGTGCATGGCGTGTACATCTTCAAAAATGTGGTTTTTAAGAAGCGTTGCTCAGTGATGGCTTGGAAAAATAGCAAGTAAGATGGCCTGATGCCAGGTATGCATTTATGGTGCAATTTAGGGTTATAACAATGAGGTAGTGACTCCACTTCTTCAAGGCATTCACTATGGCTTCCAAATCCAAGTCGTGAGTGGTGTAGAGCCTTTCATGCTCTTTCAATTTTTTGGACTCAAAACATATCACAAATTATTTCTAACTAAGGACTCCTCCTAGTCCTTCTTTGCACGCATATATGAAAACTATGAAATATTCATATGGATCTGCAATCCTTAGAATTGGAGCACTGGTTAAAAGTTGCTTCAATTGATGGAAGCTCATTTCACATTCTTTTGTCCATTGAAACTTCTTCCCCTTCCTTTGCAAGGAAGTGATGGGGTGAGCTATTCTTGAAAACCCTGCAATGAACCTTCTGTAGTAGCCAACTAGACCCATGAAGGATATGAATTCTATCACATTTTTAGGTTTTTTCCACCCTTTAATAGCCTCAATCTTTTCAAGGTCCATGACTATTCCTTCTTCAGATATGATATGCCCCAAATAGTGAATTATGTTTTGATAAAATGAGCACATGCTCAATTTAGCATATAACTGATGCTCTCTTATCACTTGCAACACCATCCTTAAATGATTCTCATGATCTTCCTCTGTCTTGGAGTATACAAGGATTTCAGTCAAAAAGACAATGACAAACTTGTCTAAATATTCTCAGAAAATGTCATTCATTAAGCAGATAAAACATCGGGTGCATTTGATAACCCAAATGGAACCACTGTGAACTCATAATGACCATACCTTGTTCTAAAGGCGGTCTTGTTGATGTATTCCTCTTTAATACTTACCTAATGGTATCTCGACCTGAGATCAATCTTGAAAATATTCTAGCGTCGTTCAACTGATTGAAAATATCATCAATCCTTGGTAGAGGATACTTGTTCTTTATAGTCACTTCATTCAACTGTCTGAAATCAATGCACAATATCAATGTCCCATCTTTCTTCTTTACGAACAAGACCGAGACACCCCAAGGTGATACACTTGGATGTATATACCCCTTCTTCAGAAGTTCTTCAAGCTACATTTGTAGTTCCTTCATATTTGGTGTACTCATTCTATAAGAAGTCTTTGATACTGGAGTTGCTCCAAGAATTAAATTTATAGAGAAATCAATATCTCTCTTTGGAGGTATTCCTGGTACCTCCTTGAACACATCTTCAAAATCTTCTAGGACTGCATGATCCTCCATATTTGGAACCTTATCCTTAGATGCTTCCTTCATTTGGGCTGAAAATATTTGACAACCCTTCCCGTAACACTTCTTTAGTTGTTGTGCTGAGATTTCTCTGAGAACAACTTCCCTAAGAATTCCTTGGACTGTTCTCTGATTTCCTTCCTCATCCAAGAAAGTGAATTCCTTGTGGCGACAGTCTAATATGGCATGGTGTGGGTCTAACCAATCCATACCAATTAGGAAATCATATGATCTAAAAGGAAATATGATCAAATCTAGCTTGGTACTCAGCCCATTCATGCCCACTAGACATGATTTAACCAACTCAACAACTTTTCTCTTGGATCTTGTAGCTAGTTGTACTAGATAATATTTCTCATGCTTTCTTTTTGGAAAACATAATCTTTCCACAAATTTAGGATATATGCAACTATGACTAGCTCCTGAGTCTATTAAAATAGTAAAGGCATGGTTATTGATCATACCTTCAACTTCAATCATGTGTGATTGAAACTCATCTTGCTTGTTTTCAATGGATGCATAGATCCTTAGTACTCTTCTTCCCATGTAATTGATTGTTTCAACTTGCTAAACATTGTGAACAACTCTCACCTTGTCCTTTCTATGAGGAAAATATCTATACATGTGATATTCTTTACAATCCCAACATTCCATAGGTGTTTGCCCTGGTCTTTGACCAGCTACTTCAACCATCCCGGGCTCTCTCAAAACAGGTTGTCCTTAAGGACGGCTCTTGAAAAATTGTGGTTTGTTTCCCTTATGCCTCTACTCCCTCTTAAACTTCTTCTTGTCTTCCCAAGATTTTTGGAAAGTAGGTTTCCGTTTTTGTTGATCAAATAAGCATTTTTCTCTCCTTCTGGTTTCTTCCATAGTTTCAGGATCATCATACTAGAAATATTTTTGCAGTTGGAAATATTTTTGCTGATCAAATACATGAGAAGAATAGTTCTACAGTTGGAAATATTTCCTCATGCCCAACAACCATGCCTCAACATCTTCATATTTCTTGTCCTCTCCATCAAAAGTAGGAGGTTTTATTTTATTCATTTCACCCTTCAGTTCATCCACCTAAGATCTCCTATGCGTTCTGGTAGGAGATGGACTTGAAGTGCTATGTGGCCTCCTTTTGGAATTCCTTCGGGAGTGTTGGTGATGTCTGCTACCACTTCTTCCTCTTATTTCCTCATCAGGGGTCCTGTGACTTCCTGGTTTGTTGGAGCCACTCTCCTTATCCAATTTATTTTTTATTCTTTCCAGGATTTGCATCAACTTCATATTGAATTCTCCTTGTTTCTCCTTGGCTCTCATAAGCCTTTTTTTATCTGTCTAGTGCATTTGGACATCTTTTTCCAAATTCTTAATGATTTTCATCATGTTCACTTCCTTATCTATTTCTTATCCATGTCCATTGGAGTTTTTTCCTTCAGTTCCCAAATGGACATCGATTCGTCTAACTTCATCCTCCGAACTGTAAGCACCCTGTGCCTCCTCTATTTCTATGTACTATGCAGAAATTCGGTTCAGCACTGTCAATTCTTAACTATGCAAAAATGTGCAGTCAACTGAATTTTTGTCAGGCTATCAGACTTGAATAATTTTTCCGAATAACTTAAACAATCTGATTCAACATAAATAATATAAGACACCATTTTTAGTGGGTCTGTGTCGATCACGAACCCCTCAGGCTTCTGTTTTTAAGCCCAACTCCATTCTACAGCAATTTTCGGGCGCTAGCCCCTTTGCTTTAGCCCTCAACTCGCGTGTGACCACAGTTGTGACAAAGTGCTATTATTTGGGTGCTTATCTGGAGCCTTGAAACTTTGAGCTCCAGAACTTTAGGCTTCAGGGGTTCTCACAACTCCAAACCTCTAATTCCATGAAGCGCCAAATTTGGAGAACTCACGAAGAATGGTGGATCGATGGTCCACAACTTCCTAGTATCCAATGACTGAGATCTATCATGGAAATCTGGCTCTGAGAGTTTTTGAATAACTTCTCTATAGGTCTAACAAAGTGCCAAACTGATGGACTTCCCAAACCAAAAATCAACGGACCACAACTTCTCTCTAACCAAGGATGATGATCAACTCCAGGATTTTGGGCTTCAAAAGTTCCAGACTGTCCACACTCTCAAACCTTCCGGAGTACCAAGTCTCTGGTATGTTGCATCTATTTACACACACCCTCTCTCGATCAATGGTTGATATGGAATCTGACCTTTGGGCCTTTGGGATTCCCCATCCTTAACTAACTATGCCTTGAATCCTCCGAAGTTCCCACTCTCTGAAATACCAGATCTACTACTGCATGTCCCTCCTCAATCAATGGTGAGGATTTACTACACTCTCTGGAGCTTCAAGAATCTTCAAAATTTAACAATTCTCGACCAATTTAAACTGATTTGTGCAGTTCATCAAGGGCCCCACTAACCATACTCGAGGGAAGTGTCACGTGGTAGAATACTAGAAGTAGACACGTGTCCCAATCAGGAAGGTGACACATGTCATGTTCTAACTAGCATAATCAATCTTTGAAGGGTACATAACTCACTGAAATGTGGCACACATATTGTGTGTCAACATCATCTTAGGTGACGTTAGAAGACCATGTCACTTCAAGACTTCGAGACTTTGGGACTTCAGAATATTTTATACTTGCATTCCTCAAAAATCTTGAACTCTGAATTTTTGATCTACTTTACTTTCTGGGTCAACATGGTACAACTGTCAACAATTAAGGTGGTGGCACATGGCCCCATGTGTCTGATTTCTTTTGGTCCAACAAGGTCGTCAAAGTTCCATTCTGATTGGCTCGTAGTAGGATTAAAGAAGTGCCCATCACCCTAGGTGACATCATCATGCCATGTCGCTTTGAGACTTCAGGTTTCGGGACTTTAGAAGGATTCATCTTAGTACACCTCATTTCTCCCGAAGTGTCAAGCTCTTGAATACGTTGATTTGTCATTGCGCCTTACCCCTCGCGCTTGGCTTGATCTACGGCTCTGATATGGCTTTGGCCATTCCAACAGTCAATCATTTTCCCCTAGATCTATGGTGTAGATCCTCTTCGGAACTTTGGGCTTCAACCTCTTTTCTTATAACACATAAACTTCATCGAAGTCGTGAAATCTCAAGGACTTAGGGTTTTAACTTTTTTTCACTTTCTCTAGATCTGACGATTGTGAAGGGTCTTCCTTCTCTTGAACAGATCCTACGACCCAATTTCAACCTCACAGCCCAACACAATGGTTGTTGCAACTTCCTTCTTTGTTTCCATTCCATAAAACCATTATATCTCCCGAGCTTCATAACACGACCAAGGTATTCTCTTGGCACCCAGGGATGCTCTGAACCATGAATTTTATCCCTTTCGACAACAATTCACTCTAAAATCATGTCTCGTTAACCACTATCATGGCCCATCCAGGATCAATGTTGAAACCATGGCTCTGATACCAATTGGTAACGTCCCTCGGCCATCAACCTCTGTCGGGTAACGCTACCCAAAAGACCCTATCTTTTCCAACTAGCTCTTATACCAATTTTTAATCTTCCTGAACTTAAACCGATAGACCAGGCAACATTACCTCGGATACTAACATGCTCAAGCATACACACACACACACACACACATATGGATATATTTCTAATGCAATTTTAACTAGAAATTAACATTCTGTACATACACACATTCTAGCAGAAGTGACAATAACACATACCAATATTTAATGGATGATTTACATTATGCTATCACATAGCTTAATGCATAAATGACAGTAAAAGCATACATGCAGTAATCACAGACAAAACCATAGATATAATAGCATTTACAAATACAAAACATGTAAATGAACAAATAAATGGGTACTTATCTTTTAATTGAGGCCGACCAACTGCATGCAGACCTTCCACGAATGTCCCAACCTTATACCACATTGATCATCATGCTCAGTAGTGGGTCACCCCTGGGCTGGGACTAAACTCCATTGGGAAAGGAATTCTTAGGCTTGGCAAGGAAAACAGGGAAGTCACATAGAACAATAGGAAGTATTTTATCCTAGGAGCCACTTAAGCCCACAACCCACAGACCCTCATTCCCCACACACATGTTCCACCCGAGGAGGATACACCTTCACTATTACAAGGCCATCAGATACTACACCTCCCTTTCTTTGGGCTTCAACAACATGAAGGACCAGAAGTCTCAGAGTATTGTAGCTACTACGATACTCCCTCCAGGAGAAATCACTTCCCCAACAAACTCTCTCACATGGGGAGAGTGTCTCACAGGACTGACAACCTGCTTCTTAAATTCATCTCTTAAGTCAAGAAAACACAGGTGATGTCAACAAAAGAATTAGGCTAATGAACAAGTGATGGTAACAAATGAAAATGGGTAAGAACATAAAATATGGCAGCAAGCCAAGCTCATCCAAGGAACTACGTTGGCAACAACAATCAACCACTAAAACACAACATGGGCTCAGGCAAATACAAGTGTGTTGGGCTTCACAGGAAATATGCATTGACAACTCCAGTATTTGCATCTTACAATGGTGCATGAATCAATGGGGAGTATGTCTCTCTTACAAGGTGGCTAACGTCGTGAGAGTGCAGAAGGAATGGTGAAGGAACCCCCAATGAGCTAACTTTCCCACCTAAAAACGATATGCGCCCAGGTTGACACATGTCTCCCTAAAGATGCATGAGCTCCAGTTAACACTTGTTCCCTTTCCTCAGGAACTTAGGACAACACAGTTAATTTAATATTATTCCTTTAGAGGTAGGCCCTCTAGCTTAACCCCTATTCCTAGACACTTAGCCCCTTCCCTACCTAGTGGATCTTAGTCCCCCATAACTCTTTCTTCATGGAGGGTGTACACGCAACAATGTAATTTTTATTAATGATGTGTGTATTTACATACAAAAAAATCAATCTCATTTTCCTTAGCATATGGGCTCTCCAACCTAATAAACACATAATTCTCTCAGCTTATAACCAATCAGATCACTAGCCTATAAACATAATTACAATTTAGCAGGGGCTTGACCTTGGGGTGTTACAACTGAACTCCTAGCACCACATGAGTATTTGTTATATCCATGACATAAATTCATCGATGAACGAATAATTTTCCAATGTTACTTACAATCCCCTGATCCTATGAGTACATGTCATGTTGTACCCATTTGCTACTACCACATTGAATCCCTCAAAATCCTTTGCAAATATTTTTCTCGCGGTGACAAGTGCAACATCATTGAAATTGTGGGTGGTTCCACCATCAACCAATGATGTAACCCTCTTCCCTTACACAATACCTCTGACCCTGAAGGTGTAATATTTATAGACTCCTAAGAGTGTGGAAATGGTCACTCCCTCGAGGAAATCCTGCAATGGTGCTTGTTCTGTAGCATGTGATGTCTCCCCACTGTCATGTCCAATACCCTCATCATCATTTTCATCCTTCTCGTCAGAAACTACCTCAATATAATGGACTTTACCTTTTCCTATTCATCAATGAACCAGTTCACATGACTCCTTGCAACTGTAGAAAATATTCTTCCTCCTTATTTCTCTCTGATTCTCCTCATCCATTGTATCCTTCCCTATCCATGGCTTCTAAGGAAACTTCATATCCTTATCCCCTTAAGGGGTGAATGGTTTTTTTATTTCCTTCTTGGAGACTATGTCCCTCATGTATTTGGTTTTCATGATGGCCTTTTTTAATGTGGTTGGTTTAAATTCCTTCACCCATCCTTTCAGGGGTTCAACTAGACCCTCTCTGAATAGAATCACCAAACCTTGTTGAGAAATATCTGTCACCATATCTTCCATCCTATAAAAATTTGTGATGTATACTTCTGGTGTACCTATCTGTCCAACTATTCCAACTCCCTGAAGTGTATCTTAGAGTCCTTATTGTCAAACCTATCAATGAAACTTTGAGTAAATTCCACATATGAAGTGATGTTGGCATGCCCTAGTGTCACCAACCCATGATACCACCATTCATGAGCTTCTCCTTCCAAGTAAAGGGTGGCATACTTAATTGATTCTTCCTCTATCATTGTGTTAAGTTGGATGTAGGTGTCTAACTTATGTACCCATGCTCTAGATGTGCTCTTGGTGGACCCATTGAAGGGTTGGATAGTCAACCTTCCCACCTTATGCATGAGGTCAAATTTCTATTTTACCTACTTTCCTTTGTTCCACTCCTTAGGTTTGTACTTATGTTTGAGGTCATATAATTCATTATAGGAAAATTTCTCACATATATCTTCATCTATCGTCTTGTAATCCCTATATGAGGTGTTAATATCAAGCTCATGTGATCCTGTAGGTTTCCATTTCAAGAACTGTGGTAATAAGGGCATAGGGATCCTTAGGCTCCCACTTTGAGCTAGGGTATGGTTATTCCACTCTCTGTGTGTATCTTGTCACCCCAATGAGATCCATTGGGTCCACCTTGAACTCTACCATTTGTATTCCCACATTGGCTCACTAGCTGTGTGAGCACTTAAAGGGTTTGTTGCTATAACCCTTTTGTTCCTACCTATCTTTGTGATGCCTCATTCTATCCCTTGACTAGATATCTTAATATTTGGAGCATAGTCCCTTTAGGGTTGTCTCCCATGCTTCCCTCTATCTCGGATTCAGTTCGATTTTCTCTTGTTCCTCTTTCTGGTGATTCTCGAGAGTTCTATGCTCCATGCCCCTTTCTCCTAGGCATCAATGTAGTCACAGGTTATTAGAAATAATAGCTCTGATACCAATGTAATGCCCCCAAATAGGATAGGTGGGGATATCTTGTTTTTTCTGTCCCAAATTGTTATTTTTTCTTATGTAAAATTTCCAAATACTTATATTAATGTTGTTTTGAACTCTTTTCAAACCATTTACTCAAACAAGAATATTTCCAAACATATTACATGCATCCATTACACAAGAAATAGAGAAAATAACTATGGCATATTATTATGGATGGAAACTCGCAAAAATATCAATAATATAATGATATCTAATGGATGTAATAAAAACTAAAAAAATACTCGGCACGCAAATCTAATGGTTTCCAAGAAGCTACAAAATTTACTATAGGAACAATAGGAAACTTGGAATGATGTCAATCTCTAATGTCCAAGGTTCTTCGAGATCGATCCTTCTCTATCTACTCTGTAATTGACCACTGTAACCCTCGCAACCCTGACCTGATGAACTACTGAAACCCCAGATTCACAGAGGTTCTCGCGGGATGACTGTGATACATTTAGCAGGTCCTCATGGGAGAAATCGTGCTCAACTTGTGGAGGTGTCTCCTTTCTCAGTTGTGTGAAACCCTCCTAACACCAACAAATATCGCGATCGGCCTCCTCCAAAAAATGTTGCAAACCCCATGCGCAAGTTTATATGCCTCCAAAATCTCTCCAATATGAAACCAAATACCACAACGAACTCAATTGAGGACTCCATATGAGTCCTCCTCTTTGTCTAGCTAGAGTGGATATTGCACCACCGAAGATAAACTAAAATGGAAGGAGTTTTCCAACCCCTAATGAAAACTTGGCTCAAGGATCACATCAAAAAGAGATCATAAAACATAAATCCAAAGAGAAGGGTTACTCCTCTATTTATGCTCCTTTTGGGCCTTCTAGATCTTTCCCCTTTTTTACCAAATCAAATCCTTACTTTAATTTCCATCCAATTCCAATTAAATATAATTATGTATCTTATTTAATGTCACTTTTAGGATTTGTTATTCTTTTAACCCATTGACACCAAATAAACCTCCTTGAATCCTTTTTTTCTTACTTACTATATCATACGGGAGACGTATAGGCTATTGAGTCATCCTCCATCAATTGGAAGGGGACATTATAGTATGCTTACAAATAACACTAGTTGGTTTAACTAGAAAGGAACACTAACACTCCCCCTTCACTGAAATGTAAGGAGTAAACAAATAATACAAACAATCGGTTCCAACAACTAGCCTACTAAGTTACCCAAGTAAAAACTCTCATAAGCAAAGAATAGGAGAAAAACACATAGGAAAAAACTCATCCCGAAAAGAGTGAAAAAAACAGAAACAAAAAACTAAAGGTAGGAGGACTCAAAATGAACCCCTAATCTAGAATAGGAAGAGAATGACATGAGGGTGGAGATATAACAAGGAAACAAATAGAGATATTACAATAAAAACATTAATAGAGTTAAAATAAGATTCTATTAATGAATGGAATACAAAATACTGTAAAATGCAAATCACATAAACTAGCTAGAATGATGGAAGCTTATCCCTGAAGAGATAGAAGTGTTGTCTACACTTATTCACAAGAATATTGTTACAAAGAGGAAGAAAAGGCATTTTAACATAAATAATCAATGATAAAACCATAAATATCCAAAACCCTAACCCCAAAAGATGAAATTACAAAAGGTTTGTGGGACCCAATGTGGTTGGTTGATATATCAACTTCCTAGGGGCATAACATTTTCATACGATACGCATTTGGGGCACTTGATAGCTCATCAAAAATGTATAGCAAGAATCATTGATCCAGATTTTGGAGCGGAATGAACTTATTAACATATTGAATACAATAAACACAAAGATATGGAGAACAACACAGATATCCAGTGAATAATATCTTCTATTGAATAAATGAAATAGGTTGAAACTGTAAAACAACATAATTGAAACACTTGCTCGAATGGTGGTAGGTATCTCTGAGAAGATATGTGGATTCTATGCACATGTGTCTGAGAAAAATCATTACAATGAGGCTCCAGAGGAATTTTTAACATTACTCATGAATTCCAAAACCCAAGACATCCGAAAACCTAACCCTAGGAGATGAAACACTAAAATTTATGTGGGCCCCTATGGGTAAGTTGGTACCTCAACTTCCCGAGGTCATAAATTTTTCATACGACCACTGTGTTAGGTGCGTGATAGCTCATTGGAAAGGTCTTTTCAAGAACTACACATTACATTGTCAAACTCTGACTTCGTCTATAGTTTGACTGTGGAGAGCCAAAAAACCATTGTTTAGTGCCCCAAAATGGCCCTGGAAGTACAACAAGATGTGCTGACATGAAAACATACAAAATAAGACAGTTGGATTAAGTGGAAGGCCACCAATATCGACTTGGCATATGTGTAGGGATTCAGACATCCCCGAAAGTGTAGAACCCACAATTACAAAGAAGTACAAAAGAATGTGCTGAACTAAAAAATTCCAAGAGGATCTAGTTGGAATAGGTGGGTGGCCACCAATATCCACCTTGGTCAGTCCTCCTCCCTTAGGAAGAAATGGTATCCATTGAGTTGAGTTCCCCCATCAGGTGAGAAAATTTTTGTTGAATTTGGCCTTGAGTGAGCCAATTTCCTTGGTGGAGGAGCTACCCTGCCTTGACAACCTGATAAAGTTGGATCCTTTGCTGGCGAGTGCCCTTGAGTTGTGTGTCCACTATATGATTAGTGGATGATTGTTACATGCAGTTAGTGTTGACATTTGTTGGTGTCAACTGTTATGGGATCTCCGAGGTGTCCAATAAGGGTGGACAATATGGCCGAAGGAGGTCCACATTGAAAACTGGGTGAAATACATGCAAAGAACAGAAGTTGAGACGATGTTCTTCGAATGCCTGCAGATGGTTCTGCATTGAACTACATCGAAGAAAAGTGGCCAATTTTTAAAGAAGAACCTCGTAATTTTAGACTTTCGTTGGCAACTAATGGTGTCAATCCATTTGGAGAGCTTCGTTCTACGTACTCAATGTGGCATGTTTTTGTTATAAACAATAACCTTCCTCCTTGGATGTTGATAAAGAGAGAGCATAAAATGTTGGCAATGATTGTTCCAAGTATTTAATTATCTTTTATTTTCTTTAAAGTATGACAAAATATTTCATTTCTTTGTTTCGTGCATGGTAATTATTTCTTTTATATATCACGACATCTAGATAGGTATAATTAATCATGTAGTATGTTGAACCAATTAGGTAGGTACTAGTTTAAAGATATGAACGTATATATTGAGCCTCTCATCGATGAGTTTTTGAAGTTATGGGTTGCCATCACTATGTATGACATCTCTACATCAACAGGGAAAAAATGATTTCAATTCCATGGAATATTGTCATGGACAATTCATGATGCTCCCGGGTTAACACATTTTTGTGGTATATTGTTACTTTATTTTGTGATTTAATATTATATATATTTATTGAAAAATCATGCATTATTTTAAATTGTAACTCTAATTTGACACTACATTTATTCATATATCTTGTAGGTATTCAAACTAAGGGTAAATTTGCATGCCCAGTTTGTGTTCCGAGGATACAATCTCGTCGTTCAAGGAGTTTAGCAAAGGAAGTGTTTGATAAGTATAGGCACTTTATGTCTAAGAACCATAGTTATCGAACTACAGACAAAGCAATGTTCAATGGTAAAGAAGAAAACAGAAAAAAACCACGAAGAATGACACCTCGCCTATGGAAGTTTGAATATATTAGAAATCGTCAAGGTACACAAATTATTTGTATGACCTATTATATAAATATTTGGTTAATTTCATTAGTATTAATTCCATTTTGTCCCATTAATTAGTGTTAATTTCAATTTTTTGATGTTTTATGAATGTCGTTAAGGCACGAATGGGCTTCCATGAGGAATGAAAAGTTACCCGATGCAATTCAGTAGATTTTCATACTACGAGCACCTACAAATAGTTAATTTGTTTGATACAATGGATATCGAGAAGAACATAACATAATTGTTATGGAGAATATTAGATGGAAGGACTGACAAAGAGAGAATTGGAAAGATTTGTTGTGACTTTTGAGAAGCTAATCATGCCTTGCAAAGTGTTATTATTAATTCTAATGGTGATGGTCATGAACAAAATACTAGTCTTCCTTGGTTATTGACGGAGCAACATAGCAATATTGTAAAAGAGGTCATTCAAAAAATTAGGTTTCCGACGTGGTTTTCGTCAAACATACAAAATAGCTTAACTAAAAAAGGTGATTTTGGCGAGGTTAAAGCACATGACTGGCATACATTCATTAAGGTAATTAGTAGGTTATAATATATTTCCTTATTGGTATGCATTTTTTGGAAACAAATAATAATTATTTGTTTTTTGTTACAGTATGTTCTACCTTTATCTCTCCCAGACGACTTTGACAATAACATAAAACAAATTGTTTATGTACTTGGAAAATACTTGAGGTAAGTATTGTTTTATAAGGAAAATGTACTTATTATGTGATTTTTATTGGAACATATTGACATATTATCTTTTATCTGCAAATTTATGTATGCCTTGATATTATTTTATTGCATCGACATTTGTAGGTGGCTATCATCAAAAGAAATCCATAAAGAAGATATAAGGTATTGGAAGAGAGAAATTCCCCGACTAATGTATCAAATGAAACAGTATCTACCTCCAACATTTTTCAATGCACAAGAACACTACCTCATACACCAAGTTGAGGAGATTGAATTATGTGGACTAGTACACACAAGGTCGATGTGGATGGTGGAGAGGCAGTTGAAGTCACTAGAGGATTTTGTTAGACAAAGAGCACATCCAGAGGGTTCTATGGTTGAGGGATATATGGTATATCAATGCATGGTGTATATTATTCAATATCTACCTAAATTAGCAGGAAATATGAATGTGCCTCGCATTTGGCATCTCGACTCCATGAATCCATCAACAAATTTGAAGGGGAGGTCCTATTGGGGAAAGGTAAAATGAGGACTGTGAAAGGTAATTATTAGATGTTGACATAGATTTAATATAGTACACATTTATTAAATTATTCATTTATTAACAATAACTAATTAATGATATTAAATTGTTATGATATCATATAGTTGCTCAAGAGTGGGATGCTTTACATTATACATTGCAAACAACCTTGATTGGATGGAGCATTGGATAAAATATACTGAAGAATACTTATACTTCGGTAGGTTATCATGGGAAGGGGTGAGTATGATGATTAAAACAATGCATCATCATCAAGATCAATTTCCTGATCTTACATCAAGGGAATTTGATTTAGCCTTTTGTGTAAAAGATAAACAACCAAGCTAAATTTGTTACCCACATTTTCCTAGTTTTTTCCCAAATTTTCAATGTATTTGGTTTGTTTAATTATTGAAATATATATTTAGTAAGTCATATATGAGGATTATTAATTCACAATTTATTTTTTACTTATTGTCCATGTTGTAGTTGAAACATCACAAGGCTATGTTGTGTAATGGTCGTAAATTTAATATCAAAATGTTGGATGATAATATGAAAAACTTGGATTGTGGGATAATTGTAGTGTTTAAGGTCACCAACATTTCCTTTGGAAGTGACAGAAATCCGGAAGAAACTGAGAATAGGTACTATGGCCATTTGGAGGATATAATTGAGTGTGATTTTAATTTCTTTAAAATAGTTTTGTTTGAGGTTAAATGGTACATGCTACGGATGCATGAACGTGATCTTGAAAGAACTATTATTGAGCATGATAATGGATTTACCATGGTTAATATAAGGGCATTTGAACTGGGTACAAAGCCTTATGTTCTTCCAAGTCAATGTGAGAAAGTATTTTACTCAGAGGTACCTGGTAAAGAAGGTTGGTCATACATTGTTAGTTATGATCCAAGAGGAATACCAACAAAGTACAATCATGTAGCCGAGGATGAAGATAATAACGACGAAGAATATCAGGAGCAGGTGGCTCATTTAGTCGATGTGTCAGATGAATAAGTTGAAGAAGTTGATCATCCAAATGTAGGAGATGATGATATCATTGACGATATTGATAACTATAATAGTGAAAATGACGTTGATGACGATGTTGGTATGAATGAGCCTTTCACCAATATCTATTCTGAACCAGATCCTAATACAGATGTTGTGCTAGATGAAGAAGAAGATGCCTGATATTTAATTATTGAAAATAAGATGTATGTGTTTATATCTTTTATATGATCTTTATATGTTTTTATTTTGTATAATATAGTATATGATACATGTTCTTAAGAATTTAAAATTAGGTAATATGGGGAAATTGAGAGTGATGTGAGGGGGGGGGGGGTGTGCATAATTAGGGCTTCCACCTTCACGTGGTTGCCCCTATTTAGTAGAGAATGAACTATTATAGAAACCAAGAGGAGATCTGCACGACTGCGCCTAATCATACCAACGATGTAGTTATGTCCATCATCAATTCATCATTATCATTCTCCAAATATCTTATACAATTTTTACAAGGAAATTGTACAAGGACTACACATGGGAAACAATGACCTGTGAATGGGGCCAACGTTGAAATATTTTCAAACTATTTCTGAATGCATTGAAATTTGACATGGATAAACTATTCGCATGGATTAACGATATGGGAAGGTTTCTGGACTCAAATTTGACTCACATGCCCACTTTCTTCTATCATCAATTCATCATCTAAACCCTAAACCCTAGTCTTAGTCATCACCCTTCATAAATGTTGTCACCCAACGATCATTATATCAGAAGGTTGGAGGCATGTGGTCATTGGGATCATGAGGATTTATAACTCCATAGTAACAAGAGACATTAAACGATCAACTTTGACTATATTGAAAGGTGCGTGTAATTGAAAATATTGCCACGAAATGGGGCCAACATTGAAATTTTTTCAGTTTGTGCTTGTATGCACCAAAACTTGACATGGTTATAGTAGATGCATGCCTTGAAACTATGGGAGGATTTTGAGACTCAAATACAACCCACATGAAGAATTCTACAATCAAACAATATTAATGAATTACAGGGACAAGACACATGGAAGAAGACTCAAATGCTAGGAAAAGACACATGGAAGAATACCTTCTGAGTTACTCTTCTCAACACTCTATTAAGAACCAAATATCAATATAGCATAGAAAAACCTCAGAATAAGTACTCAACGCCTTGAAAAAGAGAGAATTTCAGATAATAAGCCTCTTCGAGGGGGAAACCCCCTTTTACCCCACATAAATGTTCAAGTACAAGATGATTCCAAATGAAAATGTCTCCTTGGTATATATAGGAGACTTGGAAGTATAATTACAACTAATGGAATAAAGTCGACATAAATAAAATAACATTACTAATCTAATATGCCCCAATTAAGGGGTAATGAGACAATATTAGGGCTTAACATGCCCCTCCCCTTGAGACAAGTGTTTTCCACAATGCTTGAGTAACTCTAGATTCCTATGTATAAAAGAATCATCTTCCCAAGTGGAATCTTCAGCCGGTAGTTTCCTCCATTTAATGAGATACTTTGAAATGGATCTATTCCTCAGCTGGAGAATTCTTGTGTCAGTGATGGCTTCAGCCTCCAATATCATTTTTCCTTCCTCGTCAAGTTCTGGAAATATAGTTTGAACTAGGATCTTGTCACCTATAACCTTCTTTAAGCATGAAACATGGAAAACTGGGTGTACTCGTGAAGATGCAGGCAACTCCAATTTGTATTCCATAGTACCAATCTTTTGCAACACCTTATAAGGGCCATAGTACTTTGGTGATGATTTATTATCCTTCTTGGCTTGCTTGAGGCACATTTGTTTGTATGTATGTAGTCTTAAAAACACCCAATCCCCTACTTCAAAACTTCTTTCACTACAGTGTTGATCTGCTTGTTGTTTCATGCGATTATGTGCCATGGTCAGGTTGTCCTTTAAGATTTGGAGAATGTGTTGTTGATACTCGATGTGATCTTCCACTACTTGAACCTTAGATTTTTCTTTTAGAGAAGAAGTGATGGAAGGAGGGTGGTATCCATAGAGTGCCATAAAGGGTGTCATTTTTATTGTAGTATGAAAGGAAGTGTTATACCACCATTCTTCCAAGGGTAACCATTTGAACCATTGTGTTTGTTTATCAGAGACAAAGCAACGAAGGTAGCCTTCAAGACATTTGTTCACTACCTCATTTTTTCCATCAGATTGAGGATGATAGGATGAGCTATGAGCTAATTGAGTACCCAAACAAGAAAATATTTTTTTCCAAAAATGTCTAATGAAGATGGGATCTCTATCACTTACAATAATCTTTGGGATTCCATGTAGCTTTTGAACTGTCTCCATGAGTGCGGTGGCAACTGTACTAGCTTTGAAGGGATGAGAGAGTTCACAAAAGTGTGCGTACTTGGTCAGTCTATCAACAATTACCATGATGACACTCTTTCCTTCAGACTTTGGTAACCCTGTGATGAAATCCATGGAAACCTCCTCCCAGCGCTGACTTGGGATGGCTAATGGTTGTAAAAGACCTGGGGTCTTAATTGTTTCCACCTTATTTTGTTGGAAAACCAAACATTCTGCCACAAACCTTTGAACATCAGTTTTAAGGCCATCCCAAAACAAATCCTTGTTTACTCTATGGTAGGTTTTCAAAAATTCTGAGTACCCTCTTACTGGAGAGGTGTGCAATTACAATAGTACCTTTTTTTTGAGTTGGGAGTTCTTACATAAATATAAGCGATGTTTGTACCATAGTGAATCATTTTTCCATGTAAATGTATCTGATGCACTGTAATCCTGATGTAACCTTTGAATGAGAGTCCACACTTTTTCATCATTCTTCCATTCATCCCTTGCTTCTATTATCCAATCAAATTGGATGTTTGAGATGACACAGAGAAAGGCATCAACGTCTTCATCCTTTCTTGAGAGTGCATCTGCCACAAAATTTTACTTTCCCTTTTTATAGACGATTTCAAAATCATAACCCAATACCTTGGTTACCCATTTTTGTTGTTCTTTTGAAGATAGTCTTTGTTTCAAGAAGTATTTAAGACTATCATGATCTGTTTTGATCTTGAGGTGCCTACCTATTAGGTAAGGACACCATTTCTTCAATTCATGTAGTATTTCCAACATTTCCTTCTCATAAATAGGTTTGTGTAAGTCCTTTCCCTTGAGTGGTCAACTTTGAAAAGACAGGGGCCTTCCTTCTTGCATTAGGACAACACCAATTCCATTTCCCGAGGCATCACATTCCACAATAAAGGTTTTTGTGAAGTCTGGAGTCGTCAATATAGGAGCTTTGCACATCACCTCTTTAAGTTGTTCAAAATCTTTAGTTGCCTCTGGAGTCCATGAAAATGCATCCTTCTTAGTTAGTGTCATTAAAGGTGTTTCTATTATTCCATAGTGTCGAACAAACTTGTGGTAGTAACCTGTCAAACCCAAAAATCCTCTAAGATTCTTCAATGTTTTGGGAATCGACCTGTCCATCATGGCCTTAATGTTGTTAGGGTCTACCTTGACACCTTCATGAGATACAATATGACCCAAATACTCTACCTCCTTCACTCCAAAGAAACATTTGGATGGTTTGACATATAGTTGTTTCTCCTTTAGTAGTTGTAGCACCTTGTCAACATGTCGCACATGATCCTCCCAAAAATTTCTATAGATTAGTATATCATCAAAAAATACTAACACAAATTTTCGAAGGAAGGGCTTGAAAATGGAATTCATCAACCCTTGGAATGTGGAAGGTGCATTTGTAAGACCAAAAGGAATGACCAAAAATTCATAATGGCCTTCATGAGTTCGGAATGCTATTTTTGGGATATCTTCTTCCTTCATTCTAATCTGATGATACCCTGAATGAAGATTCAATTTTTTGAAATAGATTGCTCCATGTAGTTCATCTAACAATTCATCAATGATGGGAATGGGAAACTTATCTTTAATAATGATCTTGTTGATATCTCTATAATCTGGACACATACGCCATGAGCTATCTTTCTTGAAGACCATTACCATTGGTGCAGAGTAAGAACTTTGGCTAGGTCTAATAATGCCAACCTCTAACATTTCTTCAACCATGCGCTCAATTTCACTCTTTTGAGCATAAGGGTATCTGTATGGCCTGATGTTAGTTGGAACACTCCCAGGAATTAGGTGAATTTCATGATCATGATTTCAAGTGGGTGGAGGACCTTTGGGAATATCTTCAAATACTTTGGAATGCTTATCAATGATCCCTTGGAGATCTTGAGAAATATATGGCTTAGATGTTTGAACATCTAGTGATCATAGTTGTGCAATAACACCTTGATGCCTCTTTTTCAATAATTTTTTCATGCCATTAGAGCTTATCACCTTACTAGGTTTCCCTGTGATACCTCTTAACTCAATTTCTTTTCCTTCCAATGAAAATTTCATGAAAAGTTCTTGAAAATTAAAATCCATTGTTCCTAATGATT
>ML781498.1:247394-261461 GCA_009831015.1 Picea engelmannii
CTTCAATCTTGAGGGTTTGAGGAGTGCTAATTCCATCCAATGCATTACACGATATCGTGGGAGTCAACTCTTCAGATGAAATTTCTTCTACGTTTTCATCTTGAGATGGTTCTTGTTCTTCTTCTTCTTCCTCTTCACAATCTGTGTAGAATAATTTATTCTCACCACACTTATGTCCCTTACTATACTTGCTGTCACAATTAAAGCATAAACCTTTTTCTTTTCTTTCCTCCAATTGTTGAGGTGTCAACCTTGTAGGTTGAGGTGTTTTAGAAGAAGGAGAATTATTCTCTCTATAGATGTTAGGATTGGTCCTTCTAGTAGCCATAGCCATATTTTTACTTTCAACATTTCTTTCCACCTTAAATGCGCTCTCCAATGATTTGGGTTCCCAAAGGAGGACCTCATGTTGAATGTTATCCTTTAAATTTCCTATGAATACATCAATCAAGTGGTCCTTTGGAATATCTGTTACCTTTATATTCAATCCTTGGCAGTTCTCAATGTGCTCAGTAACTAAACCCTTTCTCTTGAGATTTATCAATTGGCTAAAGAAGGTATTTCTCCTTGTATCCTCATAGCATGCTATCATTTATTCCATGAAAATTGTCCAAGTGATGAGTGATTTGCGAGAAAAAAGCCATCGATACCATACAAATTGATTGGGTTCTAAATATAAAGAAGCAATTTGTACCTTTTGTGTATGTGGCACATTATGTAGATCAAAGAATTGCTCCATATGAAGTATCCATGTGATTGGATCCTTGCCATCAAACTTACTCATATCGATCTTAAGAATGTGGTTGGTCTTCAACCCAAAGTTGGAGTTTCTCCATTCTTGATTCACCTTCCTTCTATCCTCATCATGAATTTCATGGGATACATTTTCACTTTCAAGTGTCCTCTCTATTAAGAAATTTTTCAATCCTTCCATGATCTCCCCTTTTAAACCATCCATCTTAGTATCCAACTTAGCTTCCATTGAATCCAACTTATTTTGTAGTTCATTTATGTCCCTACGCATTTCTTCACCTTCATCAAGAGTCCAAGTAGGATTGTTTGGAGGCTTATTTGGTGTAGAAGTTCCCTTTTTTGGTTGAATGTTGGCCAAGTATCACTTCAAACCTTGATTTTGAAGTGATGTATTCTCTACAATGCCAAGGTATGATCAAAATTGGATGTGCCAAGTGGAATTTATGGTAACTTCCCCACAACTTGCTGAGTTTTGGCCTTTCCAGGAGATCTCACTTGTATAACGTGCCTTGCACAAAATAATGATATAAAATTCGGAAACTTGTACCCAAAATACTAAAGATTATCCAATATCCAATGAAACCAGTCTCACTCAATTTGGATACTCTAGGAATAAGTTATGATTGTTTTACCTGGAACACCTTCTTGAGACTAGTTAATAGGACTAGTCAGATACCCTATGTTCCATTGGGTGTATCTACAAATGTAAGATAACCTAGAAGTTGAACATTTTACCACAGATACCTTATTAATTTATGTGAATAGCCTCCACAGTTCAAGGTCTGCAACATTACATAAATTGTTTTATAGAAATAATTCCACAATGGCTCAGTTCAAGATGATTCTCTTGCACAGGGTGTATCTCTGAAATTACAAGGCCTCAGGAGCTGAAATTTTAACCCAACGTACCTTGATCCGTCTACTAAATTGTATCCAATACGTTCCTTGTGAAATGTTGTAGAAAACAAGTTATAGCAAAAATTCCACAATGTCTCAGATGTAGCAGTGAAACCCCAAGACCTTGAGCTCTGATACCATATGTTAAGAACCAAATACAATATAGCATAGAAAAACATTAGAATGAGTACTCAACACCTTGAAAAAGAGAGAATTTCATATAATAAGCCTCTTCGATGGGGCAACCTCCTCTTACCCCACATAAATGTTCAAGTACAAGATGATTCCAAATGAAAATGTCTCCTTGGTATATATATAGGAGACTAGGAGGTATAATTACAACTAATGGAATAAAGATGACATAAATAAAATAACATTACTAATCTAATATGCCCCAATTAAGGGTTAATGAGACAATATTAGGGCTTAACACACTCCTTCTTAACGAGGAAGGGATTCTTCACCAACCCCATCTTATCTATGAACTTCTCAAACTTTTGTCTGTTCAGTGCCTTGGTAAATATGTTTGCCATATGATCATCAGTCTCAATGTATTGAAGCCTCATGATGCAGGAGCATCGCCAACTCAGCAAGCGAGCCAACACATCAAGCGGAGATCAACTGGATAGACAATCCAAAATTTTTGAAAGTGCTTTGGGATTGTAGCACAAGTCTTTAATGAATCCTTTATGAAGGAGCGCCTTTTGTATATTGTATCAGACCTCGAGCCATACGCTCTTGTCTGAAGTAGATAGGATGCAATTAATAGATTTAATGCAGGTAGATAGGATTTTATTTCCAGATTAGACAGTTTTATATGGAAGGAGGGAAAATGGATATAGACACCCTCACTATACCATTGTAACATTATCCAGTAGCCAACATTCAGGAGAGAAGAGAAAGCAGAGAAAATTGCAAAGACCACCCATGTACAGGCATTTTGAATTAATAGAATAGAGTTCTGATTCAAATTCATGGTTTCAAACTGAATTCTGAGAAGGGGGAGAATAAGTTTCAATTGTTTCTCTATCTGAGCCAGGAGATTCCTGCAAGGTGTGCAGTTGAATTCATCCGCAAGGAGTGCGTTGACGAAGGCGCGATAATTTAACTTTTGTTCTTATTTGCCCAGAAGTGGATTTAGGTTGTTGAAGCCATGCAAGGAGTGCACAGGCTGAAGTAGAAGCCTCAGTTGTGAATCTGAGAAAAAGGGAATCAAAGACTGTTGCTGTAGGAGTAAGCGCAGAGTTGAAGGGATTCAACACTTGAGAGTTGTTGAACGATTTCTGCGAGGAGTGCGTGCAAGTCCCTCTGAAAGAATTAGAGTGGAGAAACTCAGGAGGTATATCCCTTTCATGGTATCATTGAAAGAGATCCCAGGAGCTTTTGGGTCGAGGGAAGTTCAGGTAGGAGATGCAAGTGCAAGTATCCGAGGATAAGTTCTGAGGAAGGAGCTTTAGTTTTCTGAAGAAATCCTCGAGTAGGAGGAATTGACAATCATGATTCGCAGAGGAAGATTGCGAGTTTCCGACAACCGTTAGATCTCGGAAAAAAGTGCGCAGGGTTTAAGCCGAAGGAGCAGAGGAAGATCCCGGAGATTCGGAGTTCGGGATATCGGGGTTTCTGTGGTCATGAAACTATTGTAGAAAGGAATCGTGATCCGCGATTTCCCAAAAGGATATCAGTCGTTGATCTCAGTGAGACACATGTCAAGAAGCAGGGGAGTCAGTGGAGCTTGGCTCATCGGATAATTGGAACTTCTGGAGTCAAGAGTCTTGTGCATGAATTCGCGATTAGCGAATTCCCGAGAGGGTCAGGGTCGTTGATCACAGCTGGGATACATGGCGCAAGATCCCAGGGAGTTGGGGTTTGGCATTTCGGGGTTATCATATACAACGGAATCACTGCAGGAGAAACCATGATTCCGCGATACCCGATAGAGTGGAACAGGAAGCGGTGACGTGGAGAATAGAGGTCACATGTGCATCGGGGTTCGGCATTTCGAGATTCTCGGGGACAGAAACCTCACGACAGGAGAAGTCATGAAAACCTGAAACGTGACAGTCCCATAGGCAAGCAGCTGAGTGGAGGACAAGTGTCGGAAAGGCCAGCCCTGCCGGGAGTTGATGCCAGGTGGCATCAGAGATCGGGAGTCGGGGATTCGTGGAAGCAGTGATTCAGGACCTTGTTAAGGCCGATTTCCTGACAGAGTGATATTCCCGACAGAGGCAAGGAATACCTGGGTGAGCATTATATCGGGGTTCGGGGATTGTGAGACCCGAGCGCAAGACTCGTGATCATGTGAGGTCCGACTTCCCGATAAGGAAGCATGGACATCGTAAAGAACATCATGTGGGTGTAGAAAAGTCCCGAGAAGGGAGTTGAAGAATCAATTTAGCTCTTCGGGCCTAGGGAAAAGAAGTTCCTGGTGGGAGCGGGTGTTCCCTGGGTGGCACGTTTGCGTCAGTGTGGTATCAGAGCGGGATTAACTTTTTTTTTTTTGCGACAGAGAGAAAAGAGAGAATTTGCCATGCCGACCAGAAGGGAAAGGCAATCGCCAGAGCCAGAGGATAGGGGAAAATAGAGAGGCAAAGGGAGACAAGCGTAGAATATAGAGATGGAAAGGAAAATACATGATCTCAGTGCGAGATTAGAGGACATTGAAGTAGCGCAGAGACGCCCAGCAAATGCTGGAGATCTGAGCGACTCCGAAGGCAAAGTTGAAGCCGAACAACAGGGAGAAGTTGCAACCGAAGATGTATCCAATGAGCGGTTAATTAAGGCTATCGCTCGGATAAGTTCAAAGACAAAGATGGAAATTCCAACTTATGAGGGGAGTTTGGATGCAGAAGAGTTGTTGGATTGGATCAGAGCTCTTGACACCTACTTCAATTATGAAGATATCGAGGAGGATAAAAAGGTCAGGCATGCTGTCACAAAATTGAAAGGACACGCAGCATTATGGTTGGATGAGCTTCAAGCAGATAGACGTTCCAAGGGTAAACAAAAGATCAAAAGCTGAGATTGAATGATTGCGAAGATGAAGGAAAAGTTCATTCCAAGGGATTATCAAATCACACTGTTCAGGAAAATGTAGAACCTGAGACAGAAGTTGATGACAGTGAAGGAGTACACTGAGGAATTTTACAAGATCAATATCAGAGCAGGTCATCGGGAGAGAGATGATGAAAAAGTTTCCAGGTATATGAATGGCTTAAGATACGATATCCAGGATGAGATGAGTATGACAACCATCATAACGGTGGAGGATGTGTATCAGATGGCGTTGAAGGCAGAAGAAAAGCTAAGCTGAAAACCAGCACAACGAGGCCGAGGTAAGAGCCAGCCGAAAGGTAAATCAGTTGCCCAAGACAGGTTCCAGAAATCTAAGGATGACTGGAAGAAGCCTCAGACCAGAATGGAAAGAGGTGGAAGTTCACAGCGGGGACAACACACTGAACAACGAAGGCAACAGACAGAACAGGATGGAGGATACGCTGATAATAATACTTTTCCTCGTACCAGAGGTAGAGGAAGAGGTATATGAGGAATCATCACATGCTACACATGTGGGAAGAATGGGCACAAAGCAGTTGGCTATCCAGATCGAAAAAAAGATGGAGGGGAAGCTCACATCGCCGAGGCACAGAGGCGAGATGCTGAAGCAGAAGATGCAGAATACAGAAGGTCGTTGATGATGCGTAAGGTTCTCTTAACACCCGAGAAGGAGGTGGAGGACACAGCTCAGAGAAGCTGACTTTTTAGAACCACATGAAAGACCAAAGATAGGAAGTGCAAGGTCATTGTGGACAGTGGAAGCACAGACAATCTCGTTTCAACCGAGATGGTGGAGAAACTAGAGTTGGAGACAACTGATCACCCGAGTCCATACAAAGTCTCATGGCTACAGAAGGGACATCAGGTGAGTGTCACTAAACAATGTTTAGTTGACATCAAGATAGGAGGATATAATGATAAAATACTCTGTGATGTTATTCCTATGGATGTATGTCATTTATTGCTAAGGAGACCATGGCAATATGACAGGAACGTAGTTCATGATGGGAAGATGAATACGTACACTTTAGAGAAGAATGGAAGAACACATATGCTACTTCCAATTAAAGACAAAGAAGTAAAACCAGAACCGAGAAATACCATACTTTTCATGAGTGGGAAGGAACTTCTGGTAGAAGTAAAGAAGAAGGAAGATCCACAATTCTTCGTGGTCATAAAACTGAAAGTTGTTTTGACCAGCACAAGAGTGGATGATTTGCCGCAAGAAATTCAGGAATTGCTGGAAGAGTTCGTTGATATAGTGGTGGAAGAATTACCTCATTCATTGTCACCGATGAGGAGCATGAACCATCATATAGACCTCATACCAGGAGCCAGTTTGCCAAACAAATCCGCGTACAGGTTGACACCATAGGAGAACGAAGAAGTTAAAAGGCAGGTGCAGGAACCGCTGGATAAAGGACTGATCATGGAAATTTTAAGTCCGTGTGTCATTCCAATGGTACTAAGTCCAAAGAAGGATGGAAGTTGGAGAATGTGCACTGATTCCAGAGCCATTAAAAAGATAACCATCAGGTACAGGTTTCCATTGCCACAGATGGATGATTTGATGGACTATTTAAGTGGAGCCAAATTTTTTTCAAAGGTTGATTTGAAAAGCGGATACCATCAGATTCGCACGAGGGAAGGTGATGAATGGAAGACAACCTTCAAGACCAATGAAGGGTTGTATGAATGGCTAGTCATGCCGTTTGGTTTGACGAATGCACCGAGTACATTCATGAGGCTGATGAATGAAGTGCTGAAGGAATTCATTGGTAAGTTTGTCATTGTTTATTTAGATGACATATTGATTTTCAGCAAAATGAAGGAAGAACATCTGAAACATTTAGTTGCAGTAATGAGGAAGCTACATCAAGAGACGTTGTTGATCAACATGAGGACATATTCATTTATGAAGACATAACTCATTTACTTGGGATTTGTCATATCGGAAAATGAATTGAAGATGGATCCAAGTAAAGTGGAGGTAATTAGAAATTGGCCATCATCGAGAAATGTTTTCAAGGTGAGAAGTTTTCATGGACTGGAAAGTTTCTACAGAAAATTCATCAGAAATTTCACTGGAATTAGCGCAACAATGATGGATACTGTCAAGAAAAGACATAAAAATTTTCATTGGACTGAAGAGGCGGAGAAGAGCTTCAATCTATTGAAGTGAAAGATCACCGAACATCCAGTTTTAGTGTTGCCAGATTTTACGAAAGTGTTCCAGGTAAAATGTGATGCAAGTGGCTTTGCCATAGGAGCGGTCTTGAGCCAGGAGGACAGACCAATTGCATATTTCAGCGAAAAGCTAGATGAGGCAAAGGTGAAGTACTCAACGTATGATAAATAATTCTATGCCATCATACAGGCGTTGAAGAAGTGGAGGCACTACTTGATCCCAAAAGAATTTGTTCTGCATAGTGATAATCATGCATTGCAGTTTGTGACTTAGCAGGAGAAAATGAATCAGAAACATGCTAAATGGGTAGAGTACATGAAGAATTTTATATTTGTAATTAAACACATTTCAGGTACTGCTAACAAAGTGGCTGATGCTTTGAATAGGAAGTGTTTGTTGCTGCAGGAGTTCCGAGTCAAGACATTGGGTTTTGAAAATCTTAGGGACATGTATGCAGGTGATGCAGATTTTGTAGAGGCATACGAGGCAACTGAGAATCCAGTTCTCAGAGACAGAAGCCCGTGGATGGATTACATGATCCAGAATGGACTGTTATTCAAGGGAAATCAGTTATGCATTCCAAATTGCTCCATGAGGGAGAATCTGCTAAAAGAAAAGAACAGTGGTGGATTAGTAGGGCATTTTGGCCACGACAAGACATTTGCAAAGATGAATGAAGCCTATTTTTGGCTGAAGATGCAAACAGATGTCAAGATGTTTGTTGACAGGTGCAAAATTTGCCAGCATTCAAAGGGCGGGAAGTAGAATGCAGGATTCTATCAATCGTTACCCATACCTCAAAGACCATGGGACGAAATCAGCATGGATTTTGTATTGGGATTACTGAAGACGCAAAGAGGAAATGATTCGATATTTTTGGTGGTTGATAGGTTTTCCAAAATGGCACATTTTATTCCATGCCAGAAAACCAGTGATGCGACTCATATCGCAAATTTGTTCTTCAAGGAGATCGTTAGACTTCATGGTTTACCCAGAAGCATAGTATCGGACAGGGATACAAAGTTCATTGGACATTTATGGAGGACACTCTAGAAGAAGATGGGAAAACAGAGGTTGTAAATAGAAGCCTCAGAGATTTGTTAAGAAGCTTGGTGACATAACACCATAGCAGCTGGGACAACGTGTTGCTAAGGCAGAGTTTTCTTACAACAACTCAGTGAACAGAAGCACAGGAAAAAGTCCATTTGAGATTGTATATGGCAGGCAACCAAGAGGAGTATCTGAGCGGAGGGATTCAGAGAAGATAATGACAAAGAGCGCAAGCGCTGAAGAATTTTCAGAAGCGATGGAAGAACTTCACAGCAAGGTGAAGCATCGTTTGCTGGAATCAAACCAGGAATATAAGCACAGAGCGGATCAGCATCGGAGACAACTTCAATTTGAAGTTGGTGATCTAATTTTGGCATATATGAGGAAGGAAAGGTTCCCAAGGGGAACATACAACAAGCTCAAAATGAAGAAAATTGGGCCATGCAGAGTCTTGAAGAAGTTGGGAGAAAATGCTTATGAAATTGAGTTGCCGGATGACATCGAAATATCTCCGACATTCAATGTCTCATACTTATATCCATATAAGGTTGGGGAAGCAGGAGCTGGAAGTGATGAAAAACCAGAGGTTCACTGGCAGAAGCAGATGCCGATTGCAAAGAAGCCACAAATGGAGCATATACTTGACAAGAGGGTAAGAAAAAAGACTAGACAGAAATTATACTTCGAGTATCTGGTGAAATGGAAGAATCACCCAGTGGAAGATGCCATCTGGGAGACAGAAGTAGTGATTCAAAAGCATGGACAGACCATGCAGGAGCTCATGGATAGGATCCCATGAAAGTTTTCAAGGGGGGAAGTATGATGCAGGAGCATCGCCAACTCAGCAAGCGAGGCAACACATCAAGCGGAGATCAGCTGGATAGACAATCCAAAATTTTTGAAAGTGCTTTGGGATTCTAGCACAAGTCTTTAATGAATCCTTTATGAAGGAGCACATTTTGTATATTGTATCAGACCTCGAGCCATATGCTCTTGTCTGAAGTAGATGGGAGGCAATTAATAGATTTAATGCAGGTAGATAGGATTTTATTTCCAGATTAGACAATTTTAGATGGAAGGAGGGAAAATGGATATAGACACCCTCATTGTACCATTGTAACATTAGCCATTAGCCAACATTCAGGAGAGAAGAGAAAGTAGAGAAAATTGTGAAGAACACCCATGTACAGGCGTTTTGAATTAATAGAATATAGTTCTGATTCAAATTCATGGTTTCAAACTGAAGTCTGAGAAGGGAGAGACTAAGTTTCAATTGTTTCTCTATCTGAGCTAGGAGATTCCTGCAAGGTGTGCAATTGAATTCATCCACAAGGAGTGCCTTGATGAAGGCTCGATAGTTTAACTTTTGTTCTTATTTTCCCAGAAGTGGATTTAGGTTGTTCAAGCCGTACAAGGAGTGCACAGACCAAAGTAGAAGCCTCAGTTATGAATCTGAGCAAAAGGGAATCAAAGACTGCTGCTGTAGGAGTAAGCACAGAGTCGAAGGGATTCAACACTTGAGAGTTGTTGAACGATTGCCGCGAGGAGTGCGTGCAAGTCCCTCTGAAAGAATCAGAGTGGAGAAACTCAGGAGGTATATCCCTTTCATGGTATCATTGAAAGAGAGCCCAGGAGATTTTGGGTCAAGGGAAGTTCGGGTAGGAGATGCAAGTGCAAGTGTCCGAGGATAAGTTCTAAGGAAGGAGCTTTAGTTTTCTGAAGGAATCCTAGAGTAGGAGGAATCGACGGTCAGGATTCACAGAGGAATATTGCGAGGTTCCGACAGTCGTTAGATATCGGAAAAAAGTGCGCAGGGTTTAAGCCGAAGGAGCAGAGGAAGATCTTGGATATTCAGAGTTTGAGATATCGGGGTTTCTGTGGTCGTGAAACTCTTGTAGAAAGGAATCGTGATCCGCGATTTCCCGAAAGGATATCAGCCGTTGATCTTGGTGAGACACATGTCAAGAAGCATGGGAGTCAGTGGAGCTCGGCTCATCGGATAATCGAAACTTCTGGAGTCAAGATTCTTGTGCATGAATTCGCGATTAGCGAATTCCCGACAGGGTTAGGGTCATTGATCACAGCTGGGATATGTGGCATGAGATCCCAGACAGTCAGGGTTCGACATTTCGAGGTTCTCACATACAACAGAATCACTGTAGGAGAAACCACGATTCCGTGATACCTGATAGAGTGGAACAGGAAGCGGTGACGTAGAGAATAGAGGTCACACGTGCATCGAGGTTCGGCATTTCGGGATTCTCGGGGACGAAAACCTCACGACAGGAGAAGTCGCGAAAACCCAAAATGCGACAGTCCCATAGGCAAGCAACTGAGTGGAGGAAAGGTGTTGGAAAGGCCAGCCCTGTCGGGAGTTGACGCCAAGTGGCATCAGAGATTGGGAGTCGGGGATTTGTGGAAGCAGTGATTCATGACCTTGTTAAGGCTGATTTCCCGACAGATTGATATTCCCAACAGAGGCAAGGAATACGTGGGTGATCATTATATCAGGGTTCTGGGATTGTGAGACCCGAGCGCAGGACTCGTGATCATGCGAGGTTCGAATTCCCAATAAGGAAGCAGGGAGATCGTAAAGAACATCTTGTGGGTGTAGAAAAGTCCCGAGAAGGGAGTTGAAGAAGCAATTTAGCTCTTCGGGCCTAGGGAAAAGAAGGTCCTAGTGGGAGCGGGCGTGCCCTGGGTGGCGCGTTTGCGTCACCTCATGACCCCCTTATTCACACAATCTTGTAGGAAGTGATAACATATGTCTATATGCTTGCTACAATCATGAAACACATGATTCTCAGAGAACTTGATGCCACTATGATTATCGCAATTTATCACTGTAGCCTCCAACTCCACACTGAACAATACAAAGAACAACTTCCTCAACCATAATGCCTCACCTGCTTTGATGTATTCTACCTCAACATAGCTTAATGCCATGATTTATGCTTCCTGCTGAACTAGGAAATAATTCCCGATCCAATGCCGAAGAAAAAACCTCAAGTGCTCTTCTTGCCCTCAGTACATCCTGCCCAATCAACATCTGTAAAACTTGACAATATCACTCCACCATTGTTCTCATACAACAACCAGTACTCCATTTTACCTCTCAGGTACTAAAAGCACATGATTTCACAGCTATCCAATGCACTCTCCGAGGGTCAACCATGAACTGACTTAGGGATTTGACTACAAAGCTAATATCTGACCTAGTGTTGACTAGATACATGAGTGAACCAATCAACTGATGATAGATAGTGGGCCAGTCAAATGTCTTTGAACTAGACACATCAATATTCCAACCCTCAATCCTCATTTTCTTGTTGTTATAAGGATCATTTAATTTCAAAAAGAAAAGTTAATTAGTTAGAGAAAGGAACACCTCTTGTTTCTAGTATTTGACTTCTTTCTTTTAGCCTTTCCTTTTGGAATCATTTAGCCATCTAAATATTAGTCCATAGCTAGATTGAAATAGAATTGTGTTTGATGATTTGAATTTAATAATTCTCATTTCTAATTAGGAGGTTCATTTTGATAAGGAGAAATTTCCTTTTGCTTAAGTATTTGTCTTCATTTGAACTAATATTTTAATTCAAATTCTCTTTAATTATTCTATTTAAAGTACATTTCCTTCTGAATTAGGTTACACCACAAGTATACAAACTTCATTCCATAATTAAATTCTTGGTCCATGACCCCAATATCAGTCTAAAATCAACAATCTAACTTAACTCATTAAATCCCCAATTGGGGCCAAAAGAACTTTGTAGTTGAGCTAGTGTTGCGGGGATATGAATCCAAATAATTCATCACAACCATTTACATTTGAAACATAGTGTTTATCCAATTAGGGATATTAAAATCATTTATATAGGATATGGTCAAGCCCTATTTAGCAACAAGTACTCTCTTCTGAGTGGATAATGCCAAGGTTGGGACCAAAGGTTTGATTGAGACTCCTAGCTCTTTAAATAATGAATATTCTATGACCATTTGATTTCATATTGAAGGAAAGGTAACATGTTTCATGAATCTATGAAGAGTTATCTTACTGGCCATTCTATTAGTCTTCTATCGAGGTGGCTCTTGTATGAGGGAGGACACCTAAGACGTATTTCTACGAGCGTCGATATTTCATCACCATTTGTCTCCTAGTTATAACAACCTCATTTATACCTTCACTCATCACCATAGTGGATTTCATCACTTCTCATCGTAGGTGTTTGGAAATCCCTCATCCTTCTCTTTATTCTCTTTTCTCGGTGGGCCCCCAATGATTTAGATGGAAGAGTTTGGAAGAGTTATAGTCTAGGCCTATTTGAGTGATTTTAGTTTATTTTTTATCTAGAGTCTTGTTTATTTTATAAGATAAAATATTAATTAAAACATTGACATTATGATTCAAACACACTTGAGACCACTTGGTGCACCACCTAAGCATGTAGTATATTGGTTTGATAACTTCTTTTATTCTATGGTTTTTCTTGAGATTCTAGTTCTTTGATAGATTAATTACACCATTTAAAGAGCTATTATCACCTATGAACTATTCCCCTCTCAAGGGAAACTACTTCTAGACCACCCTCTTAGGGGTGCATTCATGATGCTTTGATGAACTCTCTTTCTTATTTCTTCTGATTCAAACTTGATATTCTAGTTTTCCCATCAAATATTAGATCATCCAACGTTACATGAACACATGAGATATTTCAGATGTCTATACCTTGGTATGTTAGCTTCTATGCTTTACACCTCATGGGTATACTATGTCCAAGGAGGGTTATAGTGATCGATATTTTATACCATGACCTGATACTTTAATGCCAAAGATATTGTTGATCATAAATGACATATTAATTAACCCCATACTTTTCTAAATGCATCATAATAATAATTTGAAATAAATAAAAAGGGTGAACTAAGATATCAAGGCCGGTTATAGGGGCTAAGATTCATAGTGTATTAGAAGGGTCAATCTATTATGATGTTACTATGTTCAGAACCATAATGCATTCATCTTTTAGTGTGTTTGAGGTCACACTATGTTCATTGGAGGTGATTGTTTCAGGAGTCATAGGGATCAGAGGGTATAGCATGTTCAAGTTGATATTGATTGGTGGTTATCATATAATAGGGATTCATTGTGTTCAAAGTCATAATTATTAGGAGGTAATTTTCATCAAGGATGAAATGGATCAATGATCAAATTCTACTAGGGTATTAATGCATTTATATGGGACTAGTGTGTTAGGGATTATATATATATATATATATATATATATATATATATATAGATAGATAGATATAATATAATATATATAATATATAAATAATAATAAATAAATAAATAAAATAAAAAATAAAAAACCAAAAATAAAATAGCATACAAACAAAATGAAATTCAAATTGCACACGGCCACTACACTCGCACACGGAGCTTCTCGCACTCACATAGTCACACACCAGTATACACAGGAGCACATATTTGGAGCATGAAAGGGAGAGGAGGACGGGAGAAGGAGGAGAAGGAGGGAGAGGTGCATGGGAGGAGGCTAGGGAATGATCATTTGAACACAGAGTGGAAGGGAGAGGAGGGTGGGAGAAGGAGGATAAGGAGGGAGAGGTGCACGCGGGAGGAGGCTAGGGTAGACAGATTTGTAGAGGAGGGCACATGGATTTGTAGAGGAGGGCACATGGATTTGTAGAGGAGGGAAAATGGATTTGCATGGGAGGAGGGCACACGATTTTGCACTGGAGGAGGGAACACGGCCGGAGGAAATGGTTTGACTTCTTTCTTCTATCTCTTGAATGTGCATGCTAATTGTTTGATGAAATGATTGATAGAAATGTTTGATATAATGATTGATGAAATGCTTGATAGAATGTTTGATGAAATTCTAAGTCATCCTTTTAAAATGCTCCAATCGTACTGTTAGCCCTAGGCTCATAATCGGTTTCAAAATTGAAGAGCCCTAGCCATAATTGTTTACAACTCACACATGAACAATCCCCTTGATTGTGCCATGAGAAGAAAAAATCCCCATGGGAGTAGTGTTTACCCTAGCCATTAAATGCCTCGACACTTAGCTTCATCACTTCTTATCACATAATTGATTTAG
>ML781498.1:262532-279824 GCA_009831015.1 Picea engelmannii
GAGCCTTGTTGTGGGAGGCATACCTGCAAATAAAAGACTCAAGTACCTAAAGGTGAAAAAGGCATCTCAAGAGTGTTAGGAAATTAAACACTTCCACGCTAAACCTATTCCCTTCTTGATCCTATTCCCTTTTGGGATTTTGTAATTGGGATGGAAAAAATAACTCTTTAATTATATTACCTTGAAAGGGATTTTCATTTCGTCTATACCTTTCCATACCCATGCCCTACAAAATAATTTTCATCTTTCATTTTTTTTGTCAGTGCTTATATTAATCATCAAAATATTGTTTACACTATGTGTTCCCTCTTGTTAGAAATGGAAAATATACGCTTATATGTGTTTAAACAAAATTGAATATCCTTGGTTTCTTAATATTCTCTTTTGATATGCTTTGCTTATCTTAGTTTTTTGAGTCACACACCTATTATTTCTTCGACAACATGGATGAAATATTTGCAACTATTTGCTCTTGAAGAGTTTGAATAGAATTCCATTTCTTGTCTTCTATGTTCTCCAATCTTCTTTTTTCCAAGGAAAACCTTACGAAAAACCCTTCGAATACTTCCCCATGATCCATGGTTGGGAGAGGAGGTAAATCATTGGCCTTGATTATGGAGCCTAACCCTGAGGGGATAAAGAGAGTTGAACTCGTGACCTCCCCAACTTTGGGGGAGATATCTCATGTTTGGCTCATGATTGCTTGAGCTAACCCTCAGGGCTTCTATGTTCTCCAATATATTGCATGGTAGAAATGTGGGTTCTCCACTGTTATTTATTATCAATGAGAGGATTTCATGATAAGCCAACACCCTCTACATCAAGGGTGGTTAGGTTGCTAACAAAATTGTAGCTATATGTTGCTACAAAAAAGAGGCAACAAGCATCTAGGTGTGGAGGGAGCTAACCATGAATTGAACTTGGGTCATCATTATGGAAACTGCTTCGAATTGCCTCTAGACCATAGTGCGATGGGTGTGAATGCACACACACACACACACATTGTAAATACTATATTCTCCATTATATTTCTTTGGATCCTATTCCCTTTAGGGGTTTTCTAACTGGAGTGGCAGAAATAATTCTTTTTAACCTCGATTGATGAGTCTTGTTGACAATTCTTGCACATGTTATTACCTTTTGATTTGGGTTTGCGTTTCTAGTTTTTTCCAATGATTGTTTGTTGATGGGACACCCCAGTTTTGATCCCTAGAATAGTAATGTAAATGTATATGATGAATGGATAAAAGATGAACAATTGTAATTTGTAACTTGATATTGAATGCTAATATAAAATTTAAATACATCGCAGGCTACAAAAGATGAAGGACAAGATCGGGGGACTATGATTCCACAAGCGGGGAAATGTAGGGGGATTATAAGAGGTTTGAGGGGCTAAGGGGGAAATACCTTGGCTAGTGATATAACCTAAGCCTTAGAACCTTTTATTATTAACCTTTATTATTATTATTCCATGTTTTATTTTATCATAAGCTTTTGGATTAATTACATGGAGGTATTTGTGCTTTGGAGATAAAACGGTGAATTGTGGGGCTTCTCATGAAACACATGGAGAGTGTATGTCATGCAAATATAATATTTAGAATTTGTACATGCAAGGGGGAATTTGAACTATCATTCGACATGGAAAATTGAGAGTCCTCTACAAGAGAACTTCCATCGACTTGCTATAATCGAATTATGCCAAGCTGCAACCATGAATTATGAAGGAATTATGACTATGTGTAAGAATAATTATTGTTATTATGAGGAATTTAACTACAATTGAGAGTCCTTGGACTCCCGATAATGAGATTTCCTAGATAACCCGTGTTGGAGTAGTGGAGGGAAGTGTGATAGCCCGATGGACTACTTAGCAAAGAAAAGGATCTCATTCCTTGGCTTGTGCAGGTTGATGGGGAAAGAGGCATGTGGTTGGCATTGCTGTAGGTGGAATATTGACTTTGAACGTGGAAATTTGGCCATGCAAAGAAAGTTAGACCCAACTACAGGTAAATTCTCCCTTGTGGACTCATCATGACCTTCAAATTCATCATATTAACATACGCCTCAGAGACAAGCATGCAATTGTGAAGACTTAAGTCATTTATTTCCAAGGAGATGAAAAAAGGTGCATGTTCCTCCTTAGTTTGCTCAAAATTATTAGATTGTAACAATATGGAAGGATATTCAAACATCTCCTGATCATTCGAGAACCCTCTTGTCTCCTCCAAAGAACAGATCTCCAACATCCCACTAATCCTCTTAACCCTTTGTAAGATATCAACCATGTTAGTGCTTAGGTCCATATTATCATCCTTAGGTATCGGATGGGGTCTTGCCCGAGGAAATCTAGGGTCACTGGGATGAGGTTGGGGTGCATCCTTTCTCCTAGTGTTCACTTGTAACTCTTTTTTCCTAAGCCTCTCCTTTGATTCCTCATCCATTTGGCTTAATAAATCCATCATAGCCCTCCCAACAACTTGTTTCTTTCCCTCCTACAATTTCTCTTGTGTGATGTCAAGGCACTCTTTGTGGAACATAGTAAACATGGAGTCCATGATATCAAGAAAATTCATGTGATCAGGTCCCCCATCATTATTCCTTGGGAATTGATGTTCCAAATGTGTATCCCCACAAGGAAAACACCAAGGGTCTCTTCTAGGTTCATGATATTAACAGATGGTAAAGTATTAGGGACCCTTTGTTCATGCACAACCCTTAAGACTCGTTCTTGAATTTTCTCCAAATTGGTGACTTTGTTCATCAGCAGGGTTTGAGTCTGAGTAAGGTCCCTTATGGCTTCATCTAATTTTTTATCCATTGAAATATTTGCATCTTAGGTTGGTCCAGCCTCGGTCTTATGGGCAATAAAAGGTTCAACCTTACATGAGAAAAGATTAACCTCAATCCTTGTAGCTAACTCTTTGGCTTCTTCAAGGTTCTTTGGGATATTGTCCTTGACCATAAAACCCAAATGTCCTAGGAAGGCCTTGGTATAAAGGAAAATAAGATGATCTCTTTCGGGGCAAATATTGCTAGGAATTCATTGAAACAACTTCTCAAATCTAGTGTTAAACTCTCTGACAGTTTCATTCTCATTCCTTCCTATCTCAGTAAGTTGTTGCAACAACATATTAGGGGTTGGTCCAGCCTCGGTCTTGAATAAATTAAGATAAAGAAGATTTATTTAGGACCTAAGGCCCTTTATTTTTTCCCTTGGCCATGTTATAGGTCTTGAAACCCATTATTTTTATTCCAAACATACTAATGGTGAACATATTCCCAAATAGAGGCATTTTTCATATTCCAACTATATTGCAACTTATGAAACTATATGCAACTTATGTTGGACAACTGAGAGGGGTGGGTGAATAAGTTGTTACCATGCTTAAAAAATTATGATTATTTTAAACTCTTTGCATATCACTTAATGACAATCACAATAATGCAGGGAGGTAAGCAATATAACATTCAACATCAGTGACACATATGAAATATATAGAGACAGATATTTCCTGAGGAAACCCATAAAGGGTAAAAACCTCTTCTTCTTGGTATGATAAGTAATCTTTACATTCTGTACATTATCATACATATGAGCTCCAACTCATTGTGAGGCAACAACCTCTGTTTTGCAAGCTGCAACTTGCTGAGAGAACCAACTCTCTATTTTCTCTAGCACCAACTAGAAGGAAGAACCAACTCCCTGTGTTTATCTAGAACCCACTAGAAGGAAGCATGAACTCCCTAAGATTTCTAGCACCAATTGGATGGAAGCACCAACTTCCAGTCACACAGGCACCAACCTGTAAAACAGTTCTCCCTTGCACCACCCTGCCACCCTAGTTTCTCTAGCTACAACCAGATGGAAGCTACAACTCCCTGTGTTCAAGCACCCACTTGAACCTCTAAGGACAAAATTCCTCCCTAGCACCTCCCTACCACCCTGATTATAAATATTTTCTACTGAAACTTATTATAGTGATTCACTAGTTGTCATTGGCTTACCAAGCTTATCATTGTTCTACTCTTCTATACCAGTGTCTCTCTGTTTGCATCTTCTTGCACTTTCTGATCTTCTGTTTTTCTCTACAAGTGCACCTCTACCTTCTTTTACTGTCTCAGTTATGCCTCTTTGTTCTTTTCTTTTGCTGCTCTTTATGCTATGTGCACCATGTCCCTTCTATGCACCATTCCTCTTCTTTCCATTTCAGCTCTTGCACTCTGCCTCCTTCTACACACCTGAAAAAATCTCAACAACAACTCCCATATCTTCTTTGTTCTGCCTTCTTATAGTCTTTGTGCACCTTGTGCATGCAATATGTGAAATGCTTCTGCATGCTATACACCCCATGTAGAGTGCTCTGCCTGATCATTATTTCAACTCTTCAACTTCTCTGGTAGTTAAACCCATGCGTCCATCATCACTGGGTGTTATGCCGAGATTCCTTAGCCTCTCCAACAGTCGAGACTCTTCATCTTCTCTGTCATAGTCGAGCTCATCCTCTCTGTTGCAATTACAAGCTTCAATGCTCTTCCATCTGTCAATCGCCTCTATGAACAATCTTCATTCCACTAGCAGATTCCTTGAAACTCTTCATCTCCTCTGGCGATCACACCGATGTATCTTTGAGTCCTCTCGCAGAAAAACATCAGTCATTTCTAGAAGTTACACTATGAACCTCCAAGAAAATGCATCAGCAATTGAATCGTAACTGATCGATTAACTATGAAGAGAAACAATAGCCCTTCAATCATATTACTGATTAACCTGCACCATTGGATCATAAATGATGGGTCTCATGCTTATTTTTCCAGTTCACAATTCTACATTTTAGCATTTCGGTATTCATGTGATGAGGCATATCGAATATCCAAGTCGCGATCTCCGAAATGGAGATTAGCTTCGTGCTACCTCCTCCCTTGAGCCTTCATCTATGTGACCATAGGTTATGACTAGGGGCCAATTCTAAACATGCATTTCACATTTCACGTTTTCGGGATTCTGTGATGAGTCGTCTCGACTCTCCATGTCCCAAACTCTAAAATGGAGCTTGTCTCTTTGAGCTCTTCTCTACATCTCCTCGATGATGTGACCACTGACGGTGACAATAGCCTTATTCAAAAATGCATTTCGACATTTCGGCATTTTGACATTCCTGTGGTGAAGTGTTTCAACACTCCAACTCTCGGTCTCTGAAACCTACACCAAAAGGTGTTTTTCGCATTTCCTCATTTCGGCATTTCAACATTTCTATGGTGAAGTGTTTCGACACTCCAACTCCTAGTATCCGAAACCTACACCAAAAGGTGTTTTCCGCATTTCCGCATTTCCTCTTTTCGGCATGCCGAAATTCCTTGTGATGAAGTGTTTCGACACTCCAACTCCCGTTATCCAAAACCTATAGAAGAAGGGGTTTTTTGCATTTCTACATTTTGGCATTCCGACATTCCTTGTGATGAAGTGTTTTGACACTCCAACTCCCGGTATCCAAAACCTACACCAAAAGGTGTTTTTCTCATTTTTGCATTTTGGCATCCCAACATTCCTATGGTGAAGTGTTTTGACACTCCAACTCCCGGTATCCGAAACGTACACCAAAAGGTGTTTTTCACATTTCGGCATTTTGGCATTCCAACATTCCTTGCAATGAAGTGTTTTGACACTCCATGTCACGATCCTTGAAATGATCTGAAGCTATTTCGGCGTTTCGCATTTCGCGACTTCGGGACTCCTATGATGAAGAGTCTCGACTCTTGACTCCTCCAACTCTCGGTATCTGAAACTCCGAAATGGAGTCTTTGTTGATGTTCCTATTTCAGTATTTCGACGTTTCGCATTTCGCAACTTCAGGACTCCTGTGATGAAGAGTCTCGACTCTTGACTCCTCCAACTCCCGGTATCCGAAACCCCGAAATGTCGTAGTTTTGTATTTCATAATTTCATCATTCTTGTTGTGATTTGCTTCCTTGACTCCTGGACTTTTCACTTCTGATCTTGCCATGCAATCATCATTGTGCTACTAGTCGTTATCTTTTCCATCAATTACCAACACACATACTCTTCACTCTACGTGCACCTCTGCACTATATCTTCTAGTCTTCACGAGCTTTCTCTACTGCATCTTCCCAAAAAACTTTTGGTGCCCGCCTGCTACATTATACCTGTACTCAAGCCATCATTGCTACTGTACTTTCCATCAATGAAAAGCATACACTACCTGTAAAACATGCCAAAAATTTCCCCCTTTGGAATTGATGGCAACAAAGGCACCCAAACTTGTTCTTTTCTCCCCCTTTGAGATCAATGTCAAAGACAATACACTCCCCCTGAGTTGTTGCAGTATTTTTCAGAGGTATCAAGTATTCAATCAATACAAACTCCCCCTAATAGTATGGACTCTCTTAGGTGTGAGACAGGATGACACCCAGCTTCTGTCGGAGATATCCAAATGGTGTCTTGGCTAGGGGTTTAGTAAAGATGTCTGCAATTTGTTCTGTGGTTGGAATGTAATGGACCTGAATAATCTGATTGGTGACCTGCTCTCTCAGAAAATGGTATTTTATGGGAATATTATTGGTCTTGGAGTGGAATATAGGATTCTTGGACACACTGAGGGCACTAGTGTTATCACAATGAATTGGGATCGGTACAGTGTATTTTACCTCCAAGTCTGCAAGTGTCTGAATCATCCATAATACCTGTGTGAAACAGGAAGCAACATCAATGTACTCTGCCTCTGTAGTTGATAAAGAAATGGAACCTTGCTTTTTACTCAACCATGCTACTAGAGAATCTCCTAAGAAGAACACACTTCCACTCATGATTTTCCTTTCATCCATGCAATTAGCCCAATAAGCATCCGAGTAGACTGATAATTGAAAATTTTGATTCTTAGGATACCATAGGACATAGTTCATTGTTTATTTCAAATATCTGAATATCCTTTTGATAGTTAGCAAATGACTCTGTTTAGGTGTAGATTGATATCTTCCTACCATTCCAACAACATGCATTATGTCTGGGCGAGATGCTGTGATGTACAACAGGCTGCCTATCATTGACCTATATGAAATTTGATCAACATCAGGTGAGTCATCATCCTTGCTTAATTTGCATCTAGTAACCGTAGGTGTGCCCATAGGTTTAGAATCTTCTATTTGAAACCTTTTCAACATTTCTCTTAGATATTTTTCTTGAAAAATGAACATCCCTTCAGACTTTTGAGTAATTTACAGACCAAGAAAAAATGACATTTCACCTATCATAGACATTTCAAACTCAGACTCGATGGAAGAAGAAAACCATTGTACCAACGAATCCTTATTACATCCGAAGATGATGTCATCTACATAGACCAACAAAATGAGCAAATCATTATCCTCTATTTTGATATATAGATTGTTGTTAATTGTTCCTCTCTTGAACCCTTTGTCTTTGAGATACGTATCCAGTCTGTGATACCAGACACGAGGGGCTTGTTTTAACCCATATAAATATTTCATCATCTTTTATACTAAGTCAGGGTTATCAGACAGTTTGAAACCCTTTGGTTGTTCCATATAGAATTCTTCATTTAAATCTCCATTTAGAAAAGCTGACTTGACATCCATTTGATAGACTTTAAACCTTTTATGACAAGCATAGGCAAGAAATATTCTTATAGCTTCTAATCTTGCTACGGGTGCAAATGTTTCATCAAAATCCAGTCCTTCTATTTGAGCATAGCCTTTACAGACCAATCTTGCTTTGTTCCTGACAACTTGTCCCTACTCATTCAACTTATTCTTAAATATCCATTTGGAACCAATGATATTTTTACCTTCAGGTCTATGAACCATCTCCCATGTATTCTTTTTCTCAATTTGATCAAGTTCATCATTCATTGCTTTAACCCAATGGTCATATTTTCTAGCTTCATTAAAATTCTTGGGTTCTAGCATGGATATGAAAGCTATATGTGATTGTTCGGTGTTTTTGATTATCTTTCTCTTGGTTTGTACACCTTTGTCTTTTTCACCAATTATCTGACTTGCAGGATGATTCTTTTGAGTGATTTCGGAGGAGGAATTTGAAGTTGTCTGCTGATTTGAGTCTGTCTGAGTATCTGTGTCTTCATCTGATTCAGAGTCTTCATTTTCTAATTCTTGGACCTATTCATCTTCAGCTTTAGCTATGTCCTCTGTAGAAGACTCATTATTGTACACCTCTCTTGCTGGGATTCCTTCATCAACTTTTATGTCAATACAATCAACCATTTTCTGCAGCCTCTTATTATATCATCTATATCCTTTACTGTTTGTAGCATATCCTAAGAAGATAGCTTCATCATCCTTGTCATCATATTTTCCAAGGTTCTCATCATTATTCTTTATGTAACATTTACTCCCAAAGACTTTGAAGTGTTTGATTGAAGCAGGTCTCCCATACCACAATTCATAAGGTGTCTGGTCACTTTGTGGTCTGAGGTGGGATTTTTTAAGAACATGGACTGTTGTGTGTATTAATTCTACCCAGTAGGTTTGACCAATGTTCTTCTCATTCATCATTGACCTCGCCATTTGCTGCACTGTTCTGTTTTGCCTCTCAACTACTCCATTTTGTTGTGGAGTTGTTGGGATTGTGTATTCTCTCTTGATCCCATGCTTATCACAGAATTCCTTGAAATCACTTGACATAAATTCTCCTCCTCTGTCTGATCTTACTACCTTTAACCTCTTGCCTATTTGATTCTCAGTTGAAGCCTTAAATATTTTAAACTTCTCAAATGAATCATCTTTTTCCTTGAGAAAGGAAGCCCAAGTAAGTCTAGAGTAATCATCAATAATCAACATGAAGTATTTTTCTTTCCATGTGCCTTCCTGTCTTGATGGTCCACATAAATCCATACGAACTAGTTGGAGTGGTTTCTCTGTTGAAGTAGAGATCTTGGACTTAAACTGTGTCCTAGCTAGCTTTCCTACTTGGCAGGGATTACACATAGAATATTGGGGCTTTGATATTTTTGGAAGATCTTTTACTGCCTCAATATTTTTGAGCTTGATTAAGTGGTCAAAGTTTAGATGTCCAAGTCTCCTATGCCATAACCAAATTTCATCATACTTGCTTAAGTGGCATTCTTATTTTTCTTCTTTTAACACATAGACATTGTTTTATTTTCTTATCCCTTTTGCAACTAGTTGTCCTGAATTCATAGATTTTATTCTACAGTCTTTAGAGGTAAAAATGACTTCACATCCTCGATCACAGACTTGACTGACACTAAGAAGATTATGTTTCAGACCTTCTACAAACAACACATATTGAGCTTTCCCTTTTCCATTACTCAAAATTACCATTCCTTTACCTTTTATTTTTCCTGGTGCATCATTTCCAAAAGTTACATTCTCTGATTTGCTTTCACTTAGAGTTAGTAACTTACTTTTTTCTCCAGTCATATGTTTGGAACATCCACTGTCAATATACCAGGGATTATTTTGTCTTTGGGCTGATAACACTAGTCCACACTTGTCATCTTCTTTCTTTTTCAAACCTTGACTTTTTCAGCAGTGGGGATCAAATCTGGCTTGTAATTCCTTAATCGACAATCTGCAGCTTTATGTCCATAGTTATGACAGATGTAACATTCTGGTTCACTAAATAGAAGATCATAGTGATTATTATGCTGATAACTATTGTTATGTTTAACCTACGTCCTTTTCCCAAACATTGCATGATTTATAGTCTGAGGTTTTTTTTTTCTTGGTTGTCTCAATCTTTGTTTTGGAAGATGGTTATTCGTTGGATATCTTTATTGTTCATATCTAAATCTTAAAGAAAATTTTACAACTTTGTGACCAAAGTTAGAACTGAAAAAACAATATCCATAGAAAAAACCTTGGTACCTGGAAAATGGTTGTCTTCTTTGAGCAGGTCGATTTCTTCCATGCTGATGATTTCCTTGAGCAAGGAGTGCATTATTTATTTATTCTAAAGATTCAGTCCTGGCACCTTTTTCTTTACTCCTCCCGGGAAGCTGATTGTCTTCCTTTGTTTCTGCAGGTTTGTTGTTGTCATTGGTTGTAGATTTGACAAACTTAATGGGTTCTTTGTTTCTTGGCTGACCAGTAATTGATCCCTCTTCATAACCCAAACCAGTTTTCATCTTTGGATTCCTTTGCAGATTAAGAATGGTGTCTAATCCTTCTGAGGCTTTGATACTTGATAGATTCTAATGATACAAGGCCTAAAACTTCTCCAACTCCTTCCTAGTTTTCACTACTTCTTCTTCCAGAGATTTACATCTTGCCTTATTTTATGATATTTGTTGTTTAAGAATGTCCTTGATTTTATTTGCCTCTTCTAATTCCACTTTTAGCAGGGCAAAGTATTCATTAGGTTGTTTACTGTCTTTCTCGAATTGTATCAGCAATTGTTTTTTCTTTCTGTTCTTAATTCTGAGTCTGTCAATCTCTTCCAGTGCACTGATTAGTTCTCCTTCTATATCAACCACAGTTTCTTCTTCATTAGCCTCACTTCCTGTGATTTTATTATCATAATCCTCTTTGGCCATACGTATTAAGTCATTTAGTTTATCTTCAATAGAGGATTCATTGTCTTCATCATCTGAAGGATCATCATCATTGTTTACACAAAGACTTTTCTTCTTAAAATTATTCTCTTTAAAGAAATTTATGTGTTTGTGCTTCTCCTCATCATCACATGTATGATCCTTTCTTTTGTGAGGACATTTATTTGAAAAATGACCTATCTCACCACAGTTGAAACATTTGAAAGGTAGTTTACCTTTGTATTTTCCTGATCCCTTCTTCAGTCTCTTCACAAATTCTGCTTCAATTTCATCAGGCTCAGAATCCTCATTCTTGTCTGCCTTAAACGATGCTTCTCTGGAGGTGGGTTTATCTTTAACTATTCTCATTTCATATGCAGTCAATGTTCCTAGAAGTTGATCAAACTCCAAGGTTTTTAGATCATTAAGTTCTTCTATAGCAGAGACCTTCGAGTTGAACCTATCTGGTAGAGATCTCAAAATTTTCTGAACTAAATAAGGTTCCTCAATTTTTTCACCAAGTGCTTTCATTGCATTTACCAGTTCTTCAACTCTCAGAAAGTATTTTCCAACAGTTTCATCTTCTTTCATCTTCAACTTTTCAAACTGTACTTTGTAGGTTTGAAGGTTGGCATCCTTTACCTTCTCATTACCTTCATAACTGCTAATGAGTTTGTCCCACGTTTCTTTGGCAATTCCTAGGTGAATAAATTTTATGAATTCTGCTTCTGCAAGACCACTCAAGATAACATTCATAGCCTTAGTGTTGAATCTAAATTCTATCTTGTCATCCTTATTAGCTAGTACAACTAGCTTTACAAAACCAGTATCTACCACATCCCAGACATCTTCACCTAAAGCCATTATGTAGGTTCTCATTCTAACTTTCCAGAAGGCAAAGTTTGTTCCATTGAACAGAGCGGCCTTATTGATTGAATTTGCTTCATGGCTTGACATGTTTAAGCTCTAGGATCTACCCTTTGATAAAATGGGCCAGCTCTAATACCAATTGTTAGACAACTGAGAGGGGGGGGTGAATCAGTTGTTACTGTTCTTAAACAATTATGCTTATTTTAAACTCTTTGCAGAGCACTTAATGACAATAACAATAATGCAGGGAGGTAAGTAATAGAACATTCGACATCAGTCACACATATGAAATATACAAAGAAAAATATTTCCTGAGGAAACCCATAAAGGGTAAAACCCTCTTCTTCTTGGTATGATAAATAATATTTACATTATGTACATTATCATACATATGAGCTCCAACTCATTATGAGGCTACAACCTCTGTTTTTCAAGCTCCAACTTGCTGAGAGCACCAACTCTCTATTTTCTCTAGCACCAACTAGAAGGAAGAACCAACTCCCTATGTTTCTTTAGCACCCACTAGAAGGAAGCACCAACTTTCTAAGAGTTCCATCACCAACTATATGGAAGCACCAACTTCCAGTCACATAGGCCCCAACTTGTAGAATAGAGAACAACAGTTCTCCCTTGCACCACCCTGCCACCCTAGTTTCTCTGGCTACAACCAGATGGAAGCTACAACTCCCTGTGTTCAAGCACCCACTTAAACCTCTGAGGAAAACAATCCTCCCTAGAACCTCCCTACCACCCTGATTATAAATATCTTCTACTGAAACTTATTTCAGTGATTCAATAGTTGTCATTGGCTTACCAAGATTATCATTGTTCTGCTATGTTGCTCTGCTCTCCTGTATTAGTGTCTCTCTATCTGCATCTTCTTGTGCTTTTTGATCTTCTATTTTTCTCTACAAGTGCACCTCAGCCTTCTTTTACTATCTTAGTTATGACTATCTGTTCTTTTCTTCTGCTGTGCTTTATGCTCTATGCGCCATGTCCCTTTTATGCATCATTCCTCTTCTGTGCATTTCATCTCCTGCACTCTACCTCCTTCTACACACCTAAATAAATCTCAACAAAAACTCCTATCTCTTCTTTGTTCTGCCTTCTTATAGTCTCTGTGCACCTTGTGCATGCAATATGTGCAATGCTTCTGCATTCTCTACACCCCATGTAGAGTGCTCTGCCTGATCATTATTTCAACTCTTCAGCTTCTCTAGCAGTTCAACCCATGCGTCCATCATACTGGGTGTTATGCCGAGATTCCTTAACCTCTCCAACAATCAAGACTCTTTGTCTTCTCTGTCACAGTCGAGCTCATCCTCTCTATTACAGTTACAAGCTTCAACCCTCTTCCATCTATCAATCACCTCTATGAACAGTCTTCATTCTACTAGAAGATTCCTTAAAAATATTCAGCTCCTCTGGTGATCACACTGATGTCTCTTCGACTCCTCTCGCAGAAAAAAATCAGTAGTTTCTAGCAGTTACACTATGAACTTCCAAGAAAATACATCAACAACTAAATTGTAACTGATCGATTAACTGTGAAGAGCAACAATAGCCCTTCGATCATATTCCTTATTAACCTGCATCGTTGGATCATAAATGATGGGTCTCACACTTATTTCTCCATTTTGCAATTCGACATTTCGGCATTTCAGTATTCCTGTGGTGAGGCATCTCAACTCTCCAAGTCACAATCTCCGAAATGGAGATTAGCTTTGTGCTACCTCCTCCCTTGAGCCTTTGTCGATGTGAATATAGGTTATGACCAGGGGCCAATTCTGAACACGCATTTCGCATTTTGTGTTTCAGGGATTTTGTGATGAGTCATCTCGACTCTCCATGTCCCAAACTACGAAATGGATCTTGTCTCTTTGAGATCTTCTCTACAACTCTTCAATGATGTGACCACCGACGATGACCATAGCCTTATTCGAAAACGCATTTCAACGTTTCTTCATTTCAACATTCCTGTGGTGAACTGTTTCGACACTTGAAATCCCGGTATCCGAAACCTACACCAAAAGTTGTTTTTCGCATTTTCGCATTTCGACATTCTTGTGGTGAAGTGTTTCGACACTCCAACTCCCAGTATCTGAAACCTACACCAAAAGGTGTTTTTCACATTTCCGCATTTCAGCATTCCATCATTCATTGTGATGAAGTGTTTCGACACTACAACTCCTAGTATCTGAAACCTATACCAAAAGGTGTTTTTCACATTTCGTAATTCCGACATTCCTTGTGATGAAGTGTTTCGACACTCTAACTCCCGGTATCCGAAACCTACACCAAAAGGTGTTTTTCGCATTTCGGCATTTCGACATTCCAACATTCCTTTGGTGAAGTGTTTCGACACTCCAACTTCTGTCATCTGAAACCTACACCAAAAGGTGTTTTTCACATTTTCGCATTTTGGCATTCCAACATTCCTTGTGATGAAGTGTTTTGACACTCCATGTCATGATCCACGAGATGATCTGAAGATAATTTGGCGTTTCTCATTTCATGACTTAAGGACTCCTGGGATGAAGAGTCTCGACTCTTTACTCCTCCAACTCCCGGTATTCGAAACTCTGAAATGGAGTCTTTGTTGATGTGCCTATTTCGATATTTCAACGTTTCAAATTTTGCAACTTCGGGACTCCTATGATGAAGAGTCTCGACTCTTGACTCCTGCAACTCCCAGTATCTGAAACCCAAAAATTTCGTGGTTTCATTTTTCGTAATTTCATCATTGTTGTCGTGAGTTGCTTCCTTGACTCCTGGAGTTTTTGCTTCTGATCTTGCCATGTGATCATCGTTGCGTTGTTGGTCTTGATCTTTTCCATCAATGAAAAACAATCATACTCTACACTCTCTGTGCACCTCTGCACTATCTCTTCTGGTCTTCGCGAGCTTTCTCTGCTGCGTCTTCCCAAAATACTTCTGGTGCCCTCCTGGCACATTATACTTGTACTCAAGCCATCATCGTTGTTGTACTTTCCATCAATGACAAGCATACGCTGCCTGTAAAACATGCCAACAACTTATGCAACTATATTGCAACTTATGAAACTATATGAAACTATATGCAACTTATGCAACTATATGCAACTATATTGCAACAATTTTGTATGCAACTATATGCAACTATGCAACTATAGGAAACTATGCAACATGCAACTTATGCAACTTAAGCAACTTTATGGAACTTATGCAACTTTACGCAACTTTGTGCAACATGCAACTTTATGCAACAATGCAACTTATGCAACTTTACGCAACTTTATGCAACTTTACACAACTTTACGCAACATGAAACTTTATGCAACAATGCAACTTACATAACTTTACACAACTTTATGAAACTTTACGCAATTTTATGCAACATGCAGCTTTATGCAAAAATGCAACTTATGCAACTTTACACAACTTTATGCAACATGCAACTTTATGAAACAATGCAACTATGCAACTATATGCAACTTATGCAACTATGCAACTAGTATATGCGACTTATGCAACTATATGCAACTTATGAATGTGTGACCTATATCCTCCTAATGTAACTTATGAATGCAACTATATCCTCCTAATGGCTCTAAGTTCCTTCTTAGAGGCCTTGAGAGCCAACTGTGATGCATAAAACCTGTGAATGGTGCCCATATGGTGTCCTAATAGCCGTTTTTATTATTTAAAGCATACCAATGTTTCCCATATTCCTAATTGGAGGCCTTGATCTTGGTCATTAAGCACATAAGGTTCATTTAAATCCTAATTCCCTTTTCTCCTTCCCTTGATGATGGTACAAGCCTAAACTCCCATATGTGATGTGAAAAAATACTAATGGTATCCAAATCCCACCTCGAGGCCAAATATCCCTTAAACATTATCTACATGATCATTCAATGGTTAGTTCATAGACCTTGAAGGGAGAAGCTTCTATTGAACCTAAGGTACATGTTTCCTCTCCTAGCCATGGTACACACCTTGAGACCTACTCTTATTATGAAAACATACCAATGGTTCCAAAGATACCCTACATAGATCTTGTGTGGTTATTTAAGGACTGTATCACAAATATAATCCCTAATAATATTCAAATAGGGCCTAAGCACCTTATGTTGTTTGCTATACATTATGCCCAAAATTTGTGAATGGTGACCCTATTCCACCCAAATTCCATATATCCCTTAGAGAGGATATGTATGGTGGTTTGAGGCCTTGTTCATGGCCATTAAGATCAGGAAGATTTATTTAGGGCCTAAGGCCCTTTATTTCCTCCCTTCGCCATGGTATAGGTCTTGAAACCCATTCTTTTTATTCAAAACATACTAATGGTGCACATTTTCCCAAATAGAGGCATTTTTCATGGCCATTAAGAATAAAAAAGATTCATTTAGGGAAGAAGGCCCTAATTTTCTTACCTTGGTGATGATATAAACCTTGAATTACATATATGGTGCAAAACAAAACCATAATGGCACCCATATTCCACTAGATGGTCAAATATCTCTTAAATAAATTCTACATGCTTATTTGAGGCCTAGTTCATGGCCCTTGAATTTGAGAACTTTCATTGTGAGCTTAATGTTCTCGTTTTCTTCCCCTAGACATGGTACAAGCCTTGAGAACCATTCTCATTATGAAAAAACTATTAATGGCACCAAAGATCCCACACAGAGCATAAAGATTTTTGGAACTATATGCAACTATATGCAACTATGCAACATGCAACTTATGCAACTTAAGCAACTTTATGGAACTTATGCAACTTTACACAACTTTATTGCAACTTATGCAACTATATTGCAACTTATGCAACTATATGCATGCAACTTATGCAACTATATTGCAGCTATATGCAAATTATGCAACTATATTCAACTAGGTGTGGCAATTTGAACTTTATGCAACTATATGACGGATAGGTGTGGCAATTTCAACTTTATGCAACTAATTGAAACTATATGCAACTTTGTTGGTACCAAAAATGTATATTGGAATCATAAATTATCTTCTTGTTTTAACGAGTGTAGGTACCACCAAATAGGTATATGTTGGATCTATCTTCCTCGAGTGATGATCAAGATATAGTAAGAGAGGTTGAAAGTGAGATGTGTTGTACTAAATCTACCGGTTCTAGATCAACTAGGTTGGAAAAGGTAAGGAAAAGATTTCGTACCCGCATGCAATTTTTTATTTCCAACGAAGGGTCATGTAATTATGATGTTGAGAGAAAAGGTGACATTGAGTTTCCCTTGAGGTATAAACATTTAGTGCAACGATGGGAATATAAGGAGCTACCTGAAGTGGACACAGATTTCTTCATCGGTGGGAGGATGTATCACATTGCTCCTTCTTCCTTACATGGATTGGGGTTATTTTCCATGGATGGCGTAAAGGTCGGCTATGGCACTATAACTGAATTGATGGAGTCAAACCATTATACAAATACAATCACTGGTTAATGTTGGTCCGATATACGCAAAGTATGTGGAGATACAGAGTTGCCGCAAATTATATACAACTACTAGATAACAATCAAAATAAAGGGGCAACTATGTGTATTGATGGAAGGTCAAAAGCTACTGGAAACATTGCAGGCTTTATAAATAGTACACGACCAGTGGCAACAACTAAGAAACTGAATTGCATATTTGAGGCACGTGAAGGAAATCGTATATTTGTATGTGCAACAAAAAAAATAGTTCAAGGTGAAGAGTTGTTGATCGTTTACAACTTAAATCGAATAGATGGAGAGGGTGTTCGTGGAAAGGCACCCACTTCGCCTTAGAAGGTAAATGTTAAATATGGTAAAAACTTATGACTACAACAACTAAATTTCAGAAATTTCATTTTTTTTTTTTTTTTTTTTTTT
>ML781498.1:327981-373199 GCA_009831015.1 Picea engelmannii
ATATAGAATAGTATTATCTGAAAATATATCATAACTCATACCGTTACCCATCAAACAAACTTGGGTCCATTACCCAAACCTGGGGTCTCCAACTTCTCATGGCCATAACTCTCTAACCATGAGGAATTATGTGACATTCCACAGACCACCGGAAATGACATGACAATAAATATCCATCTAGAATATTTTCCCTGACAAATTCACTTTCCTTCATCTCATTATTCCACAATTAAGCATGGGTTATCTTAGTCCACAAAGCGTCTTCCCGTGAGGGATTTCACCATAAGGGGACCACTTTGGAGTTCATCCATATTTACTTCTTATCAACCATGAAAAAACAATAATGAGTCATATTTACATCAAAAACTATTGGTTCCATTACCCAAACCTTTTTGCTATGGGTATTTCTTCAAGGGTTGACATCAATGACAACCAACCTTAATCAACAACCTTTATATCTCTTCCTTCAGTCTCCGTTGCTCCTGCTTCACTTCGGTGCTCTCGTGAGGTCAAGTCCAAGACAACACAATCCAACCAAAGTGAATATAGCAAAGTGTATTCAACATCAAATTATGTATATGATCAAGGAATTACACAATAAAGTAAGAGTGACTTTATGGGAAAGGGACATGTCGCTGTATCATATTAATTGAAAGTAGAAGATACAACCTGATCACCTTGATGTTGCAAGCTTCCTTTCAGTGACCCTTGGTTCCAACACACACACTTTCTCTGTACTTGCATGAAGAATATCCAATTCCTCTTGATAGACCAACTAGAGCCTTCAAGCCTCTGTACAAGTAGGGTTCTTCACACAATTCTTTCACCAATTCTTCATTCAATCTTTCTTAACCTTTTCCATGAGAAACCTTTGAATATATAGGAAAAGGAGATATGGTTACATGGATGAGGATGATCCCATCAAATCTAAGAAGTCAGTAAAATGAAAACCATACGAATTCTGACTCATTTTCTAGAAGATTCCCTTCTAGAACCCTTGAGACCTCTTCTCTTTTCCAATCTTGAAAACAGGTTCGCACCCTATGTATGGAGCAAACTACGAGAAGTTTGCACCCTAGGTGTAAGTGGCCTGTGAGAATGAGGGATTATCGCACCCTATGCCATGTGCAGCCTGCGAACTCTCTTTAAAAATAATTTTTTTGGAAGGCGACAAGGGCCACTTTTCTCAGGCAAAAATTCCTTGTTGGGAGCCTGAATATACCATTGTTAAGACATCACTAGAGTGACCAAAATCATGTGTAACATAATTCCGCCCAAAGTATGAGGCCAAAATCTATGACAGCCGAAATACTTTGTAAACTGTGTGTGTGTGTCAGAAACCAGGAGTGCACCTAATCAGAAACCTGCAAACAACCAAGCATCTACAGAATATAATACCAATTCTGAGATATGCATTCCCATACTCAGACCAAAAACGGATGTCATCATGAACGTGGTTCATGGCCACCAATCATACACTCTGGATCCATGCCGTAAAATATACTGCATAGCCACCAGGAATACACTGTGGATCTATGCGAGAAGACTAAATTTATGACGACATAGCCACGTGACATACAAAGTGGATCTATGTGTCAACAAATCATACATATTCCATCACATCCTGGATCAAAAAGACTAGACCTATGGTCTTCAATCCTGTCACCTGTAAGTACGAATCTAGTCATGTGATTACATGTGCTAAATTTGAACATGGTAGAAACCACTTGATTACCGGTCATTGATGCAACCGTTAACAAGTGCGAGGTAAATCACCATTAATGTCAATGACTCCCAAGGTACACTAGTACAATCCAATGAATGTGAATAAACGAACTGAGGTCAAACATTCAAGGGAATCTCCCAATCAGGGGTCAATGATGAAAAACCAGTGTCGAAAGCGAGAGAACCTGCCATTGAGGCATGCAAGTTCCAAGGTACCAAATAATTTCTAAGTCTTGTTTCCAAATAATGAGTTGGAGTCAACGGGACAAGACTCGTCACATGAGGGCCTTTATGTATCCCCCGTCAATGACACGAAATAAGTACCATATTTTGAAGGTGAAACAGAGTATGAATATAGATGAAAATGGACACAGGGAAGGCCGACTTGGTAAGAATGAACAACTGCAGATGGCTGACTCAAATAAAGGTTTTAGATGAAATTCTCTTGAACATATGAACGACACGACCAGGGATTTGGCAGCACTGACTCAAAGACGAATCAAGATATTACCTTGTAGCAATTCGAATGAGAGACAAATGGATTTCCCAAACCAGCTTCCAATAAGGAATAGGGGTGTCATGTTCAAGAGCGACACTTACTGCCAATAATATGAATACGAAAACACATCCCTTTCCCAAATTTTCCCCCACCATTTCTAGCGAGTACCTCTTTATTTTTATGCAAGATTGAGGAGGATAACATGTGCTTGTTGATGTAAGCTCATCCTTCAGACGAGTCCCTCGGAGTATGTTTAACGAACCCTAGGAAGGAATGGTTCGGTCCCATTACGCGTGTTTCAATGTTTGTTTAATGAGTCCAAAGATAGAAAACTCGAAGGTTTTTCATGATTATAGAGTCTGGAAAAACATTCAAAAGAGAACTCTCTCCGTTCCTTTTTCATAAAATAGTTTGATGAGACCAAAAAAGAGATAAATTATCGTCCAATAGACGTTTTCTTCAAATGCTTTAACGAGCGTGAAAAGAACAAGGTTCCTCGACAATCTTTTCATGTTTAGAGAGTCTGAAAAGAGATTAAAGAGAACTCCAGGGGGTTCCTTTTTCGTATAACCTTTATGAGCCTGGAAAAGTGATAAAAGTGTGCTCGATTACGTTCTCATGTATTTTCGAGTGTGAGAACGAACAAAGACCAAGCTCGAGGTTTTGTCTAAAAACCATAAAAAACAATTAAGCATGCGATGAAAAAGAGAAAATATCTGTACTCCTTCGTGTGGACTTCAAAGTCGTTATATATATGCAAAAATTCACACTAATAGGGCTATTAAGCATTAGGTTTCGTGAATAAAACAATATAAAAATCAACAAAAATGGTAAAAAGTAAATATAAGTGGGTAAAAGGGCTTTTACCATAGTCATTGTGATTTTGCCAACAATTTTGCCCAAAACCCCTCTTTTGCCCTTGAATTCCAGTGCTCGATTGTGGGAGGTACAAGAACCCATTTGGTGAACCGTCTTCGTCAGTGAGGTAAGTTCCATGTCTTCTACCTTTTCATGGTTCAATTTTTTTCTTTCATTGGAAAATTTCAAGGTTTTGAGTTTGTTTTAGGGCCAAAACTTGCGCCCAGGTGTTCTCACAGGCTATCCATACAGGACCTGTGAGAATGCCTGATTCTCGCAGGTGGCCCCAAAGACACTAGCGAGAACCTTGCACTGTGCTAAAGGGGCACCTGCGAGGGCCACAAAATGAAAATTCACTTTGATTTTTTCTCAATGAAAAATATGCCAAGGCTTGAAATGAGTTGTTGTCTCTCTTCTTATGGTTCTTGTGCAGGCATTTGACCATCACGATGCTAGAGTGGTGCGAAAGAGAGCATGCAGAGGATGATGCTATTGTCGGGAATGACTTGGGCACCGTTTCTGCTCTCCGAGACTATGGTCTCTTGAAATTCTTTTGGATCCCGGGCATGAGGGTCCAAGTTAGGTTGTTGGAGTACCTCATTCATATGTGGGATGTGGACCAACAAGTATTCCACGTGGGGGTCCACACATTGTCCTTGGATATCGAGGATGTTTACTTCTTAAAAGGACTGTCATAGTGTGGGTACCATGCTAGCTTGACTGGTAGCCGAGGTGGTGGGCTTCCTATGAGTGAGTATTGTCGTCGATATTGTGTTCCAGAGGCAGAAAGAAGCAAAGGAAAGGGCGCCATTTGGGGGGTCTAGGATTTGACCCTTCGCACCATATTGTTCACCATTTCTCATATGGTTGGGAGCACTGCTCCACACATGGATCTCTAGAGCTATTTTCAATACACCATAGAGTGTACTGAGCCTCAGGTCTTTAACTGGTTAGATGCGGTCCTTCGTAGCATAAAGAGGCAGTTGACAAAATGTAGGAAAGGCGACCTGACGAAATTCGGGTACGGATCACTTTTGGTGTCCTTATTTCTTGAGAGGGTTCTCTTGCTGAGATTACAGGTTGAGTGGGGTTTACCAGCCCCACAAAATCCAAGGATGTTGAGGTGGTGCAACCTCATGGCCCGACACATAGCTGGGCCTATCATCAAATACAATGATTCCTTCTTTGACTGGTTGCGGCCATAGATGTTGATGGTTGATGATTATGCCTATGCCGGGTTGGATTTCCAAGGGGATCCATATTTGGCCCTACCTAAGGATGCTTAATGGGGAGATCTAGGTAAGAAGTAAATATTTTGTTCTTTTACATGTTTTTGTGTTTTTTATCATATGAAAATGTTTTTATGTTTGCCCAAGAACTGATCAAAAAATCTCTTTTGAATGACACAGATGTGGGGCCATACTGACCTCCAGGTACGTCTCCTATTTAGCGACAAGGAGAGGTGGCTCCAGTGCCGTGATGGGATGCTGAAGACTATGAGGTAGTGGAGCAAAACTTGGAGGGGTTGACTACTAACATTCCAGACATGCCTATCGAAGAGGTCCCTCGGTGTTATCAACACCATACTGTGGGTGTGTCAGAGTCTATTGGTCGACTGCTTCATAGGGTTGCCCGGGAAGTCATGTTTTATTGTGAGCGTCACCCATGATGTTACTTTGTAGAAGCTATGAGCTTCAAGTTTTGAAATTTTGGTCTCTGGACAAAAATTTTTTGTTAAAAAAATTTGATCATTATATACATATATACTACTTCTACCGGTTTATCTTGTGTTTTGTGATAGATGTGATGTGATTGGTTTATAAATGGCCCAAATGTTTGTTTAATACCTAGTTAGCTAATGCATCCATTAATGTATTTAGATATATAGGAATATGCTGATACTCAATATAATCAAAATAACGTTCCAAGAGGCGAATTCATAAATATACCCGTAATAAAGTAGAACTTCGAATAGCATAGACATTACTTAACTGTAGTACTACTAGCTGCGAATCGATTCGTATGACCAAGTGACATATACTGAGAAAAATGGCATCAATCAACAATTCAATAACGTTGCTATATTCTGCAATATTGTTGGTCGCATGGTCGAGACACACACCTCGTAGAGTGATAAGATTGTTTGTAAGGGCGTAAATTGCCCAAGCAGCAGAAGCAAGGTTTTGAGTACTACGGCTAGTGCCATCAGCGAAGCCAACGTGGGGTAGGGAAGACTCTGACATCTAGAAACCAAACACAACGTAACATAAGGGAAGAGACCAGATAACGAAAAAACATACTATAGTAACACACAAAAAGTATGATACAATAAAATACAAGTACTCATGCACAGGTGATCTTAGGCATAGTACTTATTTAAGTACAACCCATTTCTGGGTTCACTCAAATGGATACCATCGTAATCTACTAACTCGTAAGCTCCTTTCTCCAAAACTTGTATGACGATGTAAGGACCTTGCCACATGGCTTCAAATTTTCCAGCTCCTAGCATATCTCGATCTTGTTCGTAAAGGAGAACCAGATCTCCTTTAGAGAAAACGCGAGGCTTAACATGTTTGTTGTATTGGGCCTTGACACGTTTCTTCTGGGCTTCTATGACTAGGGTAGCGTCGCGTCGAGTTTCTTCTAATCGCATGAGATACAACAGACATTCTTCTTCAGCAGAAGTGTTTGGTAGGAGTTTGATGGCTAGTTTTAGGGAGGGTATATCACATTCAATCAGTAGGATGGCTTCTATACCATAGACTATTTGGAATAGTGTAAACCCAGTAGCAGACTTAACGGACATCCGGTAAGCCCACAATGTTGAAAACAACATCGTGTGCCAACTCGTTTTGTGAATCACTATCATTCGTTGAAGCATGGTTATGAGGACTTTGTTAATTTCTTCGACTTGGCCATTGGCTTGCGGGTAATAGGGCGTTGAGTTTTCATGGCGAAGACCCAATTTTTTAGTGAGTTCGGACATCATGAAGTTTCTAAAGTGGCTACTGTGATCGGTGATGATAGCCTGAGGAACACCAAAACGAGCTATGATGTCATTGAATATGAATAATGCTACGGTCTTCCCGATATTTTCAAATGTAGGCATCACCTCAACCCATTTCATAAAATAGTCTACGGCTACAATAATGTATCCATGCCCCTCAGCCGAGTGAGGGTGACATGTCATGAAATAGATACCCCATTTCGCAAAAGGATCGACAGATACCATAGGGTAAAGAAGAGTGGGATGTGATTGTATTTTATGGTTGTAGGTCTGGCAAGCATGGCATTTTTGGATGGAAATTATACAATCATTAAATAAAGAGGGCCAAAAATACCCATCTCGCAAGATTTTCTGGGCAGTGGCATACCCATACATGTGACCACCACAGGCTCTAGAATGGTAGTCATTTAGGGATTTCTCGGCCTCGTCAAATGTGAGGCAGCGTCGAAAAACTGATTCAATCCCACGACAATAAAGAGTATCACCGAGGATAATATGCTGACGGGCTTGGGAGCGTATTCGACGACGGTTAGTATTAGACAAATTGGGCTGGAAATTCTGGGTTTGGAGATATATGTTGATATCTTCGTACCAAATATCATCAGAACTAATCAGGAAAAGGGATTCATGAGGTAGTGAATCGGCTGCCACCTTTTCCATCTCAGAGTAGGGAAAGTCACATATCAACTCGGCAAACACTAAGGATTTCTTGGACATAGTGCGTTCGAATTCCAAGTCAAACTCCTAGAGTATCACGATCCATTTTGAGTATTTTCCCCCTAGTAGTTGACATGTGAGAATGTGTTGCATAGGGTTGCAGTTAGAAATTACCGTAGTCTTGCGAGAGAGGATATAGTGTCGGAAACGTTGAACTGCTTGGGCGTTTTCCAAGGCCAATTTTTCGACATGTAAATACTTGGTTTTGGTAGGCAATAGACTTTGACTCAAGTAATAGATGACATGTTCATCATGAGAATCATCCTCCTGAATGAGAACCATAGCGATGGTGTAATCTGAGGCTGCGAGGTAGAGGAAATAATCGCTACTGTAATCAGGGGGGAATAGAAGCAGAGTACGTGTTAGGGATAGTTGTAAAGCTTTGAAAGATTTGTTTGCGATGGTATCCCATACGAACTCGGACCCCTTTTTGAGTAGTCGCGTAAATACAAGAGTTAGCTCGGTATAGTTCGGGATGAAATGACGAAGAAAGTTTTATTTTCCTTGCAAAACTTTGTAACTGGTGAAGAGAAGAAGGAGGAGGGAGATTGAGAATCGCCTTAACCTTCAAAGGATCTACCTAGATCCCTTGACGTGAAACAATAAATCCTAGAAGTCGGTCAGATTCTACGTAGAAAACACATTTGTGAGGATTCAAGCATATATGGTAAAATCGACATCGGAGAAAAATGGCTCGAAGGTGTGTGGGATGATTGACCCAGCGCATGGAATGAGCAGGTAAGTCATCAAGATATGGCTGCACGATGTTCTTGATATCATGGAAGGCATAAGACATAGTGTGTTGAAAGGTTGCGCCAACATTTTTTAGACCGAAAGGAAGTTTATGATAGGGAAAAGTGCCCCAAGGAAAAATAAAAGAAGTTTTGTGTTGGTCCTCGGGAACAATATTGATTTGATTATATCCGGAGAAACCATCCATCAGAGAGAATATTTCACTTCCGACACAATCCTTGACAATGTGGTCGACGAAGGGGGTGGGAAAGTTGTCTTTAGGACATGCTTTGTTAATATCCCTATAATCAACGCACACGCAGATTGTGCCTTGTTTTTTGTCGATTGGGACAAGATTGGAAACCAATTCAGTGAGAGCCACCATATAAACAAAGCTGACTTTGAGAGCTTTCTCGACTTCAAGCTTGATAGCAGTCACTTTCATTGGGTGGACCAGACGAAGGCGTTTCCAGATGGGTTTAGCGTCTGGGTATGTCTTGATCTCATGTATCACAATGTCGGGGTCAATACCCGACATTTCTTGATAGCTCCAGGTGAAGAGGTCACGCAATTCTTTGAAAAGTGACTTGTAAGTGATAATTTCATCAGGGGAACACGAAGCTCCGATATGCACATTTTCGACAATTCCAGGTTTTATGGATATGTCGAGGGGAATGGTGGGTGAGATATTGCTTAAGTTCCCTTTGGAAAACACATCATTTGTAGACTCAGGAATAGTGTAAATGACAACAACAGTCGACAGCGTCGAGATCCGTTGGTAGCTCTCGATGGTGTGTTATTCCAGGAAGAGGATGGAATGATGATGTCCATCATCCTAGGGGGTGTCTTCCATAACAGACATAATCATTTCGTCTTTGGGAAAAATGACGCGGAACAGATATGGAGGTAAATCACCGAGAGAGGGGGTAGAAGGAGTTACCGATTGAATGGCCTGATAGGCGGATTCGACTAGGCTCAAAGGCATTTCGTCGTCGTATCGAAGATGATCGTCGAGGTTGGGTACCATCCATGGGTCGCGAAATGCAGGGGTTCCATGAATAGAGGTGGAGATCATGTTGATTGAAGCAATAGACAAATGTGGAACATCGGGTGGTGGGATGGGGAAGTTACCCATTAACGAGGAGTCTTTAAGAAGACCTACACCGACATTCTCATATCCAGGGGGGGGTTTTGGCAATGAATGGTACATTGCCAGTATGCACATATGAGTTAAAGAAGGCTAATTGGTCAACGATAATTACCTTTCCTTGATGTGGGAAACGTACAACTCGAAAAAGAGTTGACACAACTGCGCGCATGGAATCAATCCAGCTACGACCAAGCAAAATATTGTAATCGAGAGGAGCATCAAAGATTTCCACTTCAACTTGGACTGTTTTGCCTTCTAACGTGATTGGCAATGAAGGGAGGAAGCCGTAAGGCTTAAAACCAAAGCCATTAAAGGCTTTGAGTGTGTTGTGGGATTCAGTCAAAGAGGGAGAGCCGATGGATTTCCAGTAGGTAATAGACATGACACACATCGAGGCACCCTCGTCGATAACAATTCAACAAATGTTTTTGTCGGAGACAATAACTTGTGATTGGAATGCGAGTTGATGGGGTAACCTTGGAATGTGATATTCCAAGTCAACAATTATTAAGTTCGTATCCGTAGGGTCGATTCCACCGATATCTTTCAATAGTGCCTTTCGTTGTATAGGACAACTTTGAAGGACTTCAAGGGCTGACATCGTGGATGGTGCTTGGGCCAGATCTTCAACAATACTATAGTTTTGGGCAGCACGAGCATGAGGATTGAAAGTAGATTTTCGAATGACGCCCTTTGGAGGAGGGCGAAGAACTGTGTTGAGGCTCGGTCATTCGAGATGAAGAGGATCGTTGGTAGGTGGATTCATGGGAGATGGTTGGACCAATGAAGGAGGTATAGCATCAACCTTCTCTTTAGAGGAGGAATAATCTTTGGCTCGAGTGGTAAGGGCGATGCCATTTTTCTTTGAATCTCCTGTACACATTAAGACATAGGATGTATTGGAGGGGGAGGGTTGGTCGTGAATGACCAATTGGGCCTGTTGTTGAGAAGGGAAGGGTTGTGACAATACAGCCAGAGTGAGTGGTTTCAAGGTCCCTTGAAGGAACTTAGTAACCTTGGATCGTCATGGACAATCCTTAGTGTAGTGATCATCACCACAGATAAGACAAGGGTATCGGGGTTTGCGCTTATCCCTATCGTCAATAGGTCATGTTTTGGTTCTTTTTTCTTGCGAATTATTTTTGTCCTCCTTAGTCTTACCCTTTCCCTTTTTGGATTTGTATTTACCGACGGGGGTAGATTGAACAACATTTACCTCAAAAGTCTTGTCGGTGGGAGGGGTAGGAGATGAAGCATTTTGAACATTAGAAGAAATGGGTTTGGGGTTGTTGTTGGAGGTTTGGACGGATTGTGGTTGGGCATGGAAAGTGCCAATCACACCATCGGTTGCATGAGAAGCAACAGGGGAAGTTGAAGTGGTGGAAGTAGAAGGACGAGGTGCATTAGGGAGTAAGTCGTAAAGAGTACCCATTTGTGAGTAAATGAGGTCAAGGTATTGAGCACGACTAATGGACTGTTCTTCTGTGACAACTCCACCCATGGAAATGTCACGACCGATGTCATTCACAAATGATTTCGTGAACCATTCTTCCAGCAACTGATCAGGAAGTTCGAGTTTGATGAGACGTCGTCTCCATCGCCATTCATGAATGTGATCGGAGATATGAGTGTCTTTGGTTTGTTTAAAAGAGCTCAAAATCTCGGTCTTTGTTTCATAGCAGATCGGTAACTGGTAGTGGGTGAGGAAATCCATAGCAAGGGTGTTGAAGTTGGCAAAGAAACCTCGTGGTAATTCTATATACCACTTCATGGCAGAACCCGCGAGAGTTCGTTGAAAAAGGCGTAAACAAATAGAGTCATCCATCAAGGATTTGGATGAGCACCAAAGGTGAAAAGTCATGACATGATTGTTCGGGTCCTATCCCGCTTTGCCTTCGAATTTAGGGATGTCAGATGGTAGTTTGGCTGATATGGCGAGCCATTGGGGAGAGTGACGGATTGGATCATTTAAAATCCTTGACAGATCTGGGAGGTCCAGGGTAGATAAAAAAGGTAACTGTCTGTTCACATGTGGGTAATGGTGACTTTGGGGAGGGAGTCTCATCGACAAACTAGTGGGACCATAAGAAGTTTGCATATAATGCGAGGATCCAGGCAGATTTGGTGGTTGTTGTGGAGGAAAGTAACTCATAGGGTTGTACCCTTGAATGGGGGCATGGGGTTGAGCAGTCAAGCCCCAAATAGGATTCGACGTACCTCGATATGGTTGGCCTATGTTAAGGGGTATAATGGATGTAGCTAGAGTTTTTTTCCCCCCAGTCGATTGAGGATTATGTTGTATCAGATGGTTCCAATACTGGTCCAAGGATGGAGGTATGTTTTGTCCATAGGGTGGGGTCGGTGGGGGTTGTCCTCCAATTGGGGGTTGTGTTCCAATTGGGATTTGCCTTGCAAGGGGGGGTTGAGTTGGGCCTCCCTGGTGAAATTGTCCACCAACAAGAATCTAGTAATTTGGTGTGAATGACAGAAGGGTGCCAATAGGATCAGTGCCTCCGATAGAGGATGGGAAAGTTCCTCTGAAAGGGGGTGGAGTAAGTGTCGGAATTAAACTGGGATGAGAGTGCTTAGAAGAAGAGGGACCACTAGGATTTTTGTATGTGATGTGCATAGGAATGGGAATAGAGGCATTCAATGCACGATATATGGGTGGAAGTGTCGGGGTGACTCTGGATGAAAGCGGTGTACCAATAGGGTCTTGGATAGCCACGATAATCCCGGTGTGAAGACTCATAGTATCTGTGTAATGGACCATTTGTAAAGGGAGATTCATGATGTGGTCGGCTTGCGGGGCTTCTATACCAGGAAAATAATAAGCAGTGGTAGATGGTACTACATCTGGATTAGATGTTTTGGGTAGCTCAGGTGAGACAATGATATCAACACCTCCTCCTGATCCAAAGAGGTCCCGTCTAAAAATTTCGATAGCCCAAAAAGGATCTTGACCCTCGGGTCCTAGGAAAGGCCCAGTCGCAATCCAGAAGACTAAAAAACTAGTTCTCCAGAAGAATTCAGTCACACAATACGTCTCTCGGAGTCGGGGTGAAGTCGAAAGTCCTCTTGAGAATTGGAAATTCAGAATCGTTCTAGAGAGTCAGTTCTTTCCACTTGCGGAGTGGTGACGTCTTGGAATTCACTCTGTTAAGGAGATCCCTCCGATGATCTGGTAGGCAAGGGTTGAGAACCTTCCATATTTTCTGGGGGTAAGCCTTGCATTCCACGTGAACAACGTGGAGGGTCAATTGTGAACAAGTTAAAAACTTACGAATAAAATTCTATGGTCAACTTGGGTAAACAAACAACATGCGCTAGTAAAAAATCTAGGAAACAACACCAAGCAAACAAGACCTTCTAGTTTTGAAGTCACTAGTTGGTGATGAAGTCCAACGTCGTAATAATGAGACGAGAAGGGGCTAGGCTAGGGTGGAAAATTTACATTGACGACCTACTTAACGGACTTACACCCTGGTGCAATCTCCCACACATAATCATGGGTATACCCTCCAAGGATCCCGAGTGAGTTTGGCCAATGTTGATTCCAGGTACCGTGAAGACTTGCCCCTTCATAGTCACCTTGTGTAAGACCCTAAGAAGATAGGCCACTAAAGTTACCACCAACAACAATAAAGCCTGGGTGGACAGTCGACAGTCCGATCCACACGCAAGGGTAGGGTATCTACCCCGAAATCAACTTGAGAGGCTTACACTCATCATTGTGGGTATACCTTCAAGTGACCCCCATAATACGTGCAATCTCTACACCGATATCAACAAAGCAGGGTGAGTAACTCTGTTAATATGAATGCAACCTCGGGTTTGACCCTTGTGTGAGAAAGGCTTCCTAGGAAAAAATGTTGCAAATGGAATTTGACACTCCTTAACAGAAGATGCTATTGTGTGTTTTGTGATTTGGAGAGTGTATCTCTCTGCCTTATTCCAAAGCTATAGCCTAGCTAATATTGGTGTAATAAAGTCCTAGAAAAGAGTTACTAGTTAAATTTTAAAAATTGCGTGATATTATTAAAGGCTGTTGTTACTCAAACGAGATGGAAATGAAACCGATGTGTGAGACTCTAACCCAACAATGCATAGATAGGAATGAAAAATATCAATTCACATTCGATGAATCCTATTTATGGGAGGGAAAGAGGAGTTTTCTGGAACAATCTGGAACTACGATATATAATCTTCTTTGAAAATGAAATATCAACAAATCACAACCAATGCCAATTCTCTATTCGTTCTATTTCAACGATTGAATGCCAATATTTTCAACATAAAAATTGCTTTAAAAAAGAACAATGTTTTTTAATTTTCAATAGAAACCACACAACAGTGGTGAAACTAAGAAAAACCAGCAACGAATGAAAAGCAATATACAACAAAACCCAAACCAATCTTTCAATGAAGACAAAGATAACAAGCAGACAAGACTAGTGTTTTCAAATGCATGAGGGATTAATTGAGAAAGACAATTAATCCCAACTTTTAAACCGATCAGTGTCTCCCAACCAACAAGCACTTGGATTTCTGGACCAAAGATTATATCCTTGTTGAGAAAAGGTCAAGAGATAACAGTTGAGAAAAATGAACAAGAAGAGATTTCGATTTCCGAAGACTAATCATTCACAAAATCCGAAGTCAAGAAACAATCAATCAGTGGCCCAAGAAGTTCTCTTCAGACACACATACAAATCTGGGTATCTGGGCATACAAAAGACCTTAATCCCAAAAATTTGCAAAATGGGTTCACAAGCAAGCAATAGTTCGCAGTGCGAGAATGGAGCATTCTCGCAGGCTGGTCACAATCAAAGTGCGAGATGTTCACATTGGACTGCACAGTAGGGTGCGAACTCCAATATTTCTCGCAGGCAACAAAAGGGTTCAGTGCAAGAATGACTGAAACTAAAAAAAAATTGGAAAAAAGACAAAAAATTTGAAGGAACCTCTGGACCCAGAGAGTCTGTCAGGGTCTCCTCAAGACTCGAAGATTGATAGAAATGAAAAATGGTAAGGTAAGAGAAAATGGCCAAGGAAAAACACCAAACATCACCAAAAAATGGGTTGCATCTCCAATGGAGTTGCCAATTTTGTTATCGGACTAATCGGTAAGTGAAGATCCTAACAGATCCACCTAGATCTAGAACAAAATAGGACAGGACGTGACTCTTTCCCTAAGTTGCAATCATTGAATTTGCTAATAAGGAGGAATAAGTGACATACCTTTATATCGCTTCCTTAGGTCTCTGTTTCTCCTGCTTCACTCTGGTGCTCTCATGAGGTCGAGTCCAAGACAACACAAACCAACCAAAGTGAAGATAGAAAAATGTATTCAATGTCAACTTATGTATCTGATCAAGTAATTACACAATAAAGTAAGAGTGACTTTATGGGAAAGGGACATGCCATTGTATCATATTAATTGAATGTAGAAGATACAACCTGATCTCCTTGATGTCGCAAGCTTCCTTTCAGTGACCCTTGGTTCCAACACACACACTTTCTCTGTACTTTGATGAAGAATATCCAATTCCTCTTGATAGACCAACTAGAGCCTTCAAGCCTCTGTCCAAGCAGGGTTCTTCACACAATTCTTTCACCAATTCTTCATTCAATCTTTCTTAACCTTTTCCATGAGAAACCTTTCAATATATAGGAGAAGGAGAGATGGTTACATGGATGAGGATGATCCCATCAAATCTGAGAAGTCAGTAAAATGACAACCATACGAATGCCAACTAATTTTCTAGAAGATTCCCTTCTATAACCCTTGAGACCTCTTCTCTTTTCCAGGCTTGAAAACAGGTTTGTACCCTATGTATGGAGAAAACTATGAGAATTTCACACCCTAGGTGTAAGTGGCCTGCGAGAATGAGGGATTCTCGCACCCTATGCCATGTGTAGCCTGCGAAATCTCTTTAAAAATAAGTTTTTTGGAAGGAGACAAGGGCCACTTTTCTCAAGCAAAAATTCCTTGTTGGGAGCCTGAATACACCATTTTTAAGACATCACCAAAGTGACCAAAATCATGTGTAACATACTCCAATTTGTGATCGCCAAGACTCTGAGATGGAGATTAACACCGCTAGTTTCTTCCTCCATCTTCCAAAAATATAACCACTGGCTATGACCACAACCTTATTCGAAAACGCATTTCATACTTTCATATCTCAGGTATTCTGTGATGAGTCCTCTCGAATCTCCATGTCACGAACTCCGAAATAGAGCTTGGATTCTCTAGCTCTGCTCTCCAGCTCTCGACAACGTGACCACGAGATATGACCACTCGCCAATCAAACGAGCACTTCGCTCCTTTGATTTTCCAGTCAGCGAAACATTAATCCCTCACCAGATGTCCCTCTTGGATCAACGGTCAAGATCTTATCGCAATTTCGCAACTTCACAGGCCTTCATCATGCCTGATCAACGGTCCACGATATCGATGATTCGACGGTCCATATCTTTTCGTGATATCGCATATCGTGAGTTCCCACACCATGCTCCGTTAACTCCTCCAATGTGCAAGTCAAGGAAATTCCAATCGCTTGCCACATGTCCTATGACTCCAACGGTCAGGATTGTTATCGTGATTTCGAATATTTCGAGTTTGAACCTCTTTCCTTTGGATTTACTAATTTGTGAAACTCCTAAATGAAACCTTTGTCATGCTTTGACTTTTTTCCTCCTTCTGATCTTACACTGTTGATCTTGCCATTATCGCTACGCTATTGATTGTGATGATCTTCGTCATCAATGAAAAATACGCATACTCTGCCTCTGTCTAAAAAACATGCCAACATAGATATCTCTAAACAATGTTTAGACCCAATTGAAGTTGGAAACGATATCCTCTTTTGCAAAGGATAATAAAATAAAATTCTTAGAGGAGTTGGTGCTCAAGATTGGGTATGATCCTTCAAATATAAAGGCAGCAAAGGAGATGATAAAGAAAAAGAATGCTGACATTGAATATCTGAGAAAACATCTGAAATTTCCACCAACAAAGGATTCACAAGATAAATAAATAGATGAGGCAGAAGACGAGAAAGAGGAATTGTTGAAGCTAATCATGTAGCAGAATGCACAGATAAAGGATATGGAGGCAAAATTGGAAAGGTTAGTGAAAGAGAAGGAGAAATTGACCCCGATGTAATTTATTCAATTGAGTACAGTTCCCCTTGCATAAGTTAGTACAATAGTTGTGCCAATGACCACTACAACATAAATTCCATCGACAACTCCATTGACAACATTGGAAAAGAATGTGGAGCTAGCAAAGTCCATGGAGGAGATGAATCTGCAAGGAAAAAAGATCAATAGGCTGAAAATGGAGGTTGAAAGTCTCCAGGAACTCAAGTCTTCCTTCCAAACAAGATACAATGTTGAGAGACAAGCATCGGAGAAACTTAAGCAGGAAATACAACAGCTCCAGAAACAAGCAGTGGCAAGAAAGACATTAGCATAGGCTAAGGAAAATATATGGAAAAACATCTCCAATTCCATAAATGAGATTTGTCCCATGGTGCAAATCATGTTTGAACAACATGAACTGGTGCTAAAGAGTAGGCAGGCCATTGACAGGATAAGAAGAGAGCTGAATGAAATGCCCTTGGCAGCTAACAAGATCATCAAGTTTCTGAATTCAAAAACCAAGGAAGAGATCGAAGAAATGAAAGTCGAAGACAGAACATAAACCATCCTTGAAGTCAAAAGAGCATTGACCAAAATAGGATTAATGTTGTAGTTGGAAGAGAAATCTCAGAACATGGACATTGGAGTTTAGAGATTTTTTAACAAGCTTGAGGCCTTACAGAAAAAGGGCCTTCCTAGTCTCCTTTTCCTAAATGATAAATTGATGACTTTATTTGATTATAAGAAAAATATTTCCACCATGGCCAAAGACAGTTCCAAGTTTTCATGGATATAGGAAAACATCATGGGCAAAGTGTTCTTGGAGACTTTGTAGCCTGACCTCATCATACAACACGAAATCAAGTACATTTTCCTCACCAAGCTGACTTTTTCTAAGTACACCAAGATGGATGAAATCTACCACCGGCTATTGAAAGTTACCATCCCAAGCACACAAAGATGAGATGAGTTGTGAGAATTGATTGAGTAAAGGTAGAGGTCTCGTCCAACTCAACGTCCAGTGCAGTCAAAGCATCTGAATGACTCACCAACGGTCTCCCCCAAAATCAACATGAGAGATTCAACACATCATCATCATTTACTATATTTATGCATCTTGTTAGATAGTTAGTTAGAATTCAAGGTTTTCCATGTCCTAATCATTAATGACAGGGTCATTTGTAACTCTGATTATAAATATTTCAAACTTAGAAATATTGATGGTTGATCTTTACACCCAAGCAAGCTATAATCGTTGTAATTTGTATCAAGAGGTTATTCCAGTAATACAAATAGAGATTTCACAAGATTCCTGTGTGTTAGTTGTTGGTGAAGTTTTCTCTGTCTTCGTAAAAAAGTTTTTTCTTTCTCAGTTATCATATTTTTTTTCTAATCTAATCTTTAAAAGAAGTTAAAGTTGCAGAATTTGCCATTGTGTACTTTGTTCCTAATCTTTTACAGATTTAAATGTTTTCTTTCTAATGTTACAACAAATAAATTCTTAAATGTTTTTTTGTTCTAACTGATATCTCACCTTTTTCAACAATACATCATTTTTATTCCTAAAGAATCCAGCAGTTGCACTATCTTTCCCTGTAAAAAAATATTATAAAAGTTGTCTTTGACCTCCATCTTTTAAAAAAAGACCCCATAGCCCAATGGAAGTGTAAGTGATATTCAGCCATTTCATTTAAAAATAATACAAACAACTTGGTTATATTCTTTGTTAACTAGCCTAAAATCTGGAAAATCCAAACAAATCTAAAACTTACAGAGAGATCCCTCTCTGAAACTGGTAGGGCTAGCTCCCAGTTTCGAGGTGGTTGGTTAAGGTTACCTCTGATAAATTTATTCTTACCTCACAACAACCTCTGGGAATTTACAGAGTGATAAAATTTACCACCCTAAGAATTCCCTACACTCTCGTTACATTCCCTTCCTCGTCCAGGAAAGTAAATGCCTTGTTATGGCAGTCTAGGATAGCATGATATTGTTCCAACCAATCCATCCCAATTAGACATCATAGGAACCTAAAGGAAAGATGTTCAAATATACCCTGGTGATCAATCCATTCATGTCCATAAGACATGACTTAACCATCTCATTAACTTTTCTTTTGGCTCCTGTAGCCAGCTTCACCAACCAAGATTTCCCATGCTTGCTTCTTGGCAAATGAAATCTTTCCACCATCTGAGCATCTATATAACTATGACTAGCTCTTGAATCAATTAAAATAACAATGGTTTGGTTGTTGATCATACCTTCCACTTCAAGAATATGTGACTGATACTCTTCTTTCTTGTTGTCCCGGGCTGCATAGATCCTTGGTACATTTATTCCCATGTCCTCCATTGTTTCATCTTGTTGTACATTGTGAAAAGTCCTCCCTTTTTCACCTCTGTGAGAACAATCTCTGAACATGTGATCTCCTTTACAATCCCAACATTTAATAGGTGGAGGCCTCTGCCTTTGACCCCCTGTTTCAATCATTCTGGGCTCTCTAGGAGTTTATTGTCCCTGTGGATTATTTCTGAAGAGTGGTGGCTTAGATCCCTTCTTCCTCTGATCCAACTTGAATTTATTTTTGTCTTCCCAAGATTTTTGGAAACTTGGCCTTGTTTTTTGCTGATCATATAGTCACTTAGCTTGCCTTATGGTATCCTCCAATGTCTTTGGATCATCATACTATATTTTTTCACTGCTAAATGATGGAAATCCACTCAAATGCCTCTGAATCTTAACTGTCTCATCCTTTATGAAAGAGACATACTCCAGCAGTTCTAGAAACCTTCTTTCATGTTCATCTATTGTCATACTCCCAATCTTGAGTTCAAATAAATCTTTCATTTTCTTGTCATAGTATCTTTTAGTCAAGTATTTATTCTCAAAATTCTTCCTGAATTCCCTCCAAGTAACACTTTTCTCTTTAATGTGTTGCACCTACACAAGCTGATCCCACCACATGGATGCCTTTCCATTGAGTTTATAGATATCAATTCTACCTTCTTCATGAGAAGAATAATTATGCAATTGAAAATACTTTCTCATTCCCAAGAACCATGTCTCTGCATCTTCATCCTTCTTGTGCTCACCATCAAATGTCAGAGATTTGATTTTGTTCATTTTTCCTCGTAGCTCATCCACCCCATAACTCTTGTGATTTCTGACAGGGGATGGAATTGAGATGTTGTGTGATATATTATAGGAATTCCTCGAGGAGTGATGGTGATGTATTCTAACACTTTTGGTTCTTATTTTCTCATCAGCAGGCCTGTGACTTCGAGATTTGCTTGAGCCACTCTCCTTGTCCAATTTCTTTTCTATTATGTTCAATCTCTGCAATAACTTCATGTTGAAGTCATATTGCTACTCATTGGATTTCATAATTATTTCATTATCAGATTTATGTCTTTGGACATCCTTCTGCCAATTTTTAATGGTCTCTTCCATATTCATGTTTTCATCTCTTCCTTCTCCACGTCCATTGGAGTTTGTTCCTTGAATGCCCAAATGGAAATCCATCCCTCTGATATCATCCTCCCGAATGTAAGTCCCCTGTGCCTATTCCATTTCTATGGAATCTATTCTAATATTGATCTAATCTATTTGTTGTTAACTCTGCAAAATGTGAAGCCAACGAAACTTTGTCAGGCTAACTATTTCAACAATTTCATGAAAATATGAACTATTCTAGTTCAATGATATATATCAAAATTATTTCCTCTGATTTACTGGGAATTTGAATGCTCAGATCAATTTTATGAGTGGATATTTAGATTCCAGTTTCCAATACCTTTCCAAATCCTGCTCCTGTTCTCGATTCTGAGTCTTGAGCAGAAAGTTATGGCTATTTAAAAATTACCCATTATTTTTTCCTATTCATTTTTCAACTTGGTACAACTTTGCGTTGTAATTATGCAATTTCACACCTACTCCATTGTAGGTTTCATAGGATATCAATTGGGTTTCCTCATATACATATTATGGACATTCTTTCCAAGTTTCACCATTTTTGGGGTTACAGACTGCTAGTTACAACCGACTGAAGTTCTAGGCCAAAATACCATATTGTAACTGGTATGCTACAGGTACCTTATTTGTCATATTAAACACTTTTAACATGCACCAAAATTTAAGTCATCTCTTGGAATGTATTTTATGGTTCAATAGCTTTCCATTGATTTCTCTTGTGTCTCAATCTGATTTTGGAGCAGAAGGTTATGGCTCTTTGAAGTTAGTTGGGTCTTAAAATTTACCCTTCACTGTTTGTGTTGTAACTTTCTCATAAAAGCTCTGTTTGAAGAATGGTTTACACCATTAGAAAGCTCTCTCTGAGCTCTTTTATTTGAAATTTAGAGACACAATGTGCCTTGGCACACTTTGTTCTTGTGGTTTTTTCATAGATAAAAATGATCTTAAGGGCCTAAAAAACACGCTGCAAAAAAATGACGTTCAAATGATATAAAGCATCACAAAAAATCATTGGTTTTCTGTTGTTGTTCACCCTTCAAACGAATTCACGTGAAAACATTTCAAATTTTACATCCATATTTACCATGGATAGAAACATCACAAGGTAAATGGTGCTTCATGCACCTATAACCATTGTGCATCACTTCTCTATTGCGCCAATAAGTGTGCACTACTTTTGTGTCGTGCGCCAATATTCACCATGCATAGTTTTGGTTCTTGCAATATTACTTGTTGCGTGCAGTTTTTTTGCATCGTGCACTGATATTCCGTGCATATTGTACTCTACACACTAAACCATACCATATTTTAGTACATCTCCACCACACACCAAAAATTTTCACACCACTAACTAAACTGTCACGTGACAACATATACCCACATTGCGTGTGCACCAACAAAACTCCTCTGCACTCTGGAAACACTGTGCACACCATGTGCATAATTATTATGTGTGTGTATACCACACAATACTAAATTTATCGCGTGGTCCTGTACACCAACATTTTTCCGTGCGGCGCCGAAATTTAGCACGCACACCCGCACACTAACATTTTTTCATGCGACACCAAAATTAAGCATGCACACCAACACACCAATATCTTGTCACGCAGTGGCTAATTTTACCTATCACGATATTTTTACCGCGCATCATGCATTTTTAGTGCACCCACCTGTGCACATTCACCTTTATGCGCATCGATTCCTCGTGAATTCCGCTGTAGAAATTGGGGATTTTGGCTTAACTCTTTCCCCAATTTACCATTGACATTCTGCAACCATGAAATTTGTTCAATTTCACCCTGATAAAACCAATTTAACCTATGCAACAACAAATTGTTGTAAGTTGACATTTCTGGAACAAATTTATCCGAAATCAATTTGCGAATTGAGAATTTTAACCACTAAACTCGCTCCATCTTTCATGGTTTCACTGCAACATCAAATTTGACCCATTCTAGATCCGAATTTGCTAGAACATATATTAAATTGGGAATATCTCATCACTTGGCTGAATTTCACAATTTTCCCATGAATTTAACAACAAAAATTGGGGCTTTTCCCAATTCCGCGTCATTGTTTCTAAAATTTATCATGGACGAATTGTGACATTTCACTTCAACTCAACTTTGTTGGCCCATCCAATCTCAGTGTTGAAAAATGAATCTCTGATACGATATTGTAACATTCCCACCCATCCATGTCAGGCCACGCTACGCCATAAAACTCTTTCGTTCTCTCTGTGGAACATATTGTAACATACCCAGTATCCAACTCAACTATGCCACATAAATTTTTTGAACTGCATGCAATTAAAATATATACACACAAAACTCTTGTAGAAACATATATATATATATATATAATGTAAATAACCAAATACATTTGTAAATGCATAGATTCACACTGAAATAACAAAAAACATATACATGCAACATATACAGGAAATGCCCATAAAAATAAGCACAGTTATAACCGCACATATGATAACCCATAAAAATAAGCACGTAAATAACAATGCAACATGTAAATTTATCACACAATTGGCACTTATCCTTGTAAGAATGCCACCAACTATGTGTAGAACTTCCATGAACCTCCAAGCCTTAGACCACATTGTCCATCACTCTCAATAGTGAGTCACCCCCGAGATGGGACTAAACTCCACCCAGGTGAAAAATCTGTCTCAGGTGAAAACTCAAAATAACAGCCTACAGTCCCTCATTCCCCACATGTCTGTCCCACCCCAAGAAGTGTGTCCCTTCTCTGCTCAACAGTCCTTCCGCTAGCCCACTTCTTTTCTGGGCTTCAGCAACAGGCCGGACAAGAAGTCTCAGAGCACTGTAGTTGCAGTTCAACACCTTCAGGAAATCAATTCCCATCAATTCTCTCACCCATAGAGAATTTTCTCATGGGCCTGACAACCCACCTCTTCAATATCCCATGGGCCTGACAACCCGCTTCTTCAGTCCATCTCCCAATCTAACCATCTACACGAACAGAAAAATGGATATGGATATAGGTTCAGGTACAATCATGAAGATACGAAGGATAACTCAATGGGTGTGTTCATTCTCATGGATGATTGACTGGATGAATGAATGATGGAAGGAAATGATGGGAAGAAAATGATGAAAAAGATGGGAAAATGAACTAAGTCCCAAAAATATGTATGCGTGTCCCAACTTGACACTTGTCATGTTGGGAGCTACTTTGGCCCACTTGTATGCAACTTTAGAACTTAGGATAAAATAATTATCCATACTTTATGATTTAAGAAATATTAATATAATGCCTGCAGGGGTGTAGACCGATTGGCAAGTGTCATGTAAATGGAAGGAAATATGTAAAAAGAGGTCTCAAGGTCAATTCTCACCCTAATTTACTCGGAGGGCGTGCTTGCGATCTGTGAATTTCTCCCTAGGGGTTATAAGGCAGGCGATAGGATTTGACCCCGTGTCACACGAGTACGATACTGTAGATTTTATCGATTCCCCTAGTTACAAAAAAAAGAAAAAAAAAAGAAAAAAGAAATATTAATATAATATTCCTTTTTGGCTTAAGCTCCCTAGCTTAGCCCTTTTCCTTAAATTTTAGGTCCCTCCCTTTCCCTAACCAGTGGATTTGAGTCCCCCATCTCTTTTATCATGGTCGGTCTGGGTGCAAGTATGTATTTTATATTAATGTTGAGACATTTACAAAAGTAGGCGCACTGGCCTTTAACATCTAGGTTCTTCGGCCTACTCAAAACATAAGCATCCTAGCTTATAATAATGGCTCACCAGCCTATACAACACAACATATACACAAAAGTCTCCCTGGCATCAAAATTGTGTGCACTCAAGTTGTTGTGCGTGATATCCAGGAATGTGCACACTTCATCATTTTACTGCGTAGTACAAGCGCGCACTATGCCATGAAATGTGCATACAAAATGATACCAATCAACTCACCATATTAAGTACAATTTCATTTACATTGCAATTGGGTTTGGCCTAGGGATATTACATGGAGACTTATCACAATAACTCCTTTTCCACTGCAGTTGCTGAACTATGCTACAACTTTGGACCTGGAAAGTTTCTCATATTTACCAACATATTTGAAGGCCAATTGAAACTAATTAGAAAATCGATTTCTCCCTAGTTACTATCTTAGTTAACATGTCTACAAGACTCTAGATAGTGTGTATCATTTCCATCTTCAATTGTCCATATTCCAAAAATGATTGTATGAAATGGTACTTGAGATATATATGTTTAGTCCTAGACTGGAAGGATGATTTATTTGCAAGATGAATCACACTATGATTGTCATTTAACAACCTTTTTTATCCTTCTTATTTTCCAATTCCTCCATAAAATTATGTAACCAAATCATCTCTTTACTAGCCTTTGTATTAACAACATACTCTTGTTCTATTGTTGAAAGTGTGAAGACATTTTACAATTTTAAAATCCAACCTACTTCAGTTCCACCTACAATAAAAACATACTCCATGGTGTTCCTCTTTCTATCTATATCACCTTCCATATCTGAATTGACACCTTGGATAGTAAACATATGTATGTAGGTTAGCCACAATATTCCCAACATTGAAATCCCAAAAACCTTGGAGCACGAGACTCTTATCACATGTATTTTTTCTCTCTTTGGCACACACCACTTCCTGACATTGTGGAGAAACCAGGTCTTGGAGATGGTCATATCCGTGTTGTCTTTGTCTACCACTTCCTCATGAAATTTTAGTGATATACTCCCTTGAGTTCTTGTCTTTAACATATTATTCTTTCCATGCCTCTTAGGTGAATGATTTCATGTGCACAATGTCACCCAAAAATTTAATTTCATTTTCCGATACCACTTGTTGCCCAAATATTTAATTTCATTCTCTTGGGTGAATGATATCATACTCTGATACCACTTTTCAGGAAATGAGAGATACTTCCACACTAAACCTAGCAGAGGAGAAGAAGAATTTAATCAAGAATGTAAATGATAAATGATAAAGCAATCAAACAATACACAAATATTTTACCCTGGAAACCAAAACTGGGAAAAAAACATTATTTTAAGCATTCTTCTCTCTTTTTTTCTTATTCAATATGAATAAAAGCTTACATGTCTAACCTTGGTCCACACCTAATACAAAATTGACATCATACCCTCTTTCTTGTGTAAGAAAAACCTTGTAGCCAATGTGGATTACATATACATGACCAACAATCTATTATTAATTCATTATGCATTAGCCTATATGGACTTACAACATGCCTCTTTATAGGATTTACAACAGGAAAAAACTTAAAGACTTGGCGCCCCAAAATAGTTACAAATCCATGCAGATCATTGGCTAAAAATATCACAAATCTCGGGATTCTATTATAGTCGACTCCAATTCATATTACCAGTCGACTACCAGTCGACCTTCATTCAGTCTTCATTCGATCCCCACACGTCCTCATGACGACCTCTTGTTGGTTGACCTTTTCAATTTATTTTTTATGCCATTACCATGTCAAACTGCCTCAACCTTCAACTTCTACTTTACTCAGTTGACTCACCTCAACCTCTAGCTTGCTATCAATCCACCGTGAATTCAACCGTTAGTCAATTCACCTCGACTAGACTTTCACTGCAAAGAATATAACAACCAAACATTCTCCCACTTGTTGGCTTCTTTGTTGAAGAAATAGATTCCTAAAATTTTATTCACATACCTAGGGAAATAATTCCCATAGCCTCTCTACACCAAGATAACTTCACAACACTCACAAACTTGGTAAATGAGTCTGTTATGATTTCCAACGTTTCTAATTTCTCCAGTAGCACCTTGTTACTTTCCACCATATCTCTTAAGAAATGGTATTGTACATCAATGTGCTTAGTCTTCAAATGATAAGAAAGGTTATTTTCTAGAAATATTTCTCTTTGATTGTCACAACTTACTTTCATATCTCTTTTCTCAAACTTGATTATTGAACACAACCTTTGCATCCATACCACTTATTTTCTTCCATGAGTGGCTTCCATGTATTAAAATTATATTGTTGACAAGGCTACGACTAACTGTCTCTTACTCATCAAGATTATTGGTCTATTGAACATCTTGAGGACATATCCATTGGTCGACCTCCATCGATCCAGATCTCCAACCCAATTGGCATCGAAAACTCCATGTACATTTATTTTACCACTGTCACCTCTAGGTATTCCTTGGTAGCATATAGCATAGTCCTTCATGCCACACAAATACTAAGTACTCTCTTGATGGTTTCACAATGCTCCTTTCTAGGTGTCAACATGTACCTTCTCAACACTCCAACTACATGGGAAATGTCTGGTCGAGTTTGAACCATCACATACATTAGACTACAAATAACACTTGCATAGGGAACACGTGCCATGTACTCTATTTCTTCTTGTCTCTTTAGACACTATTTAGTATTTAGCCTTGATCCCACAATAATTGGCACCTTCACTGGTTTTCAATCCTGCATGTTGAAACATTTCAGAATTGTTTCAATATACTTCATCTGATTCAACCAGATATTTCTAGAAGCTCGATCTCTCTTAATCTCCATTCCCGGAATGAAGTTAATTGCACCAATATCCTTCATGTCGAACTTGGAGAATAGCTACTTCTTCACCTCCTTTATTGCATCTGTGTTGCTTCCAATCAAGAACATGTGATTGACATACAAAGCTACATATATGAAACACCCACCATCTTCCTTGAAATATATGTAGTGATCAACTTTGCTTCTCACAAACACAAAACTAAGGATGTATGTGTCAAAATTTTGGTATCACATCCTTGGAAATTTCTTTAGAATATAAAGGGATCTTTTCAGTTTGCACACCAACTCTTGCTTTCCCTTTACTACAAATCCTTTAGGTTGTTTCATGTAGATTTCTTTTTCCAGGTCCCCATGTAGGAAGATTGTCTTCACATCCATTTGTTCTATTTCCATATCAAATATTGCAACTAAAGACAATAGTACTCTAATGGAAGTTAGTTTTTCAACACGGGAAAAAATATCACTGAAATTGACTCCCTCGACTTGGGAATAACCTTTCACTACCAGTTGAGCTTTGAACTTCTCAACTTGTCCTGCAGAATTCATTTTCTTCTTGACTACCCATTTGCTACCGACGATATTTATTCCACTAGGCAACTTGACTAAATCCCATGTCTCATTCTTTTGCAAGGATTCCATCTCTTCAACCATGGCGTCCTTCCAAAGTTTACCCTTTGTTGATTCGACTACGTCACTGACTGAATTGGGCTCATCGTCAATGGCAGTTAGCAGAAATGTGGAATGGAATTTGGGTGGACTATACCTTTCGATTGGTTTTCTTTTTTTTATTATCTCCTTATGATAAGAGTCTATTATTCCACCTCTTCCTCAAATTTAGTTAACTCATCTGAATCATCTTGTTCATTCCTAAATTCAAACCGCATCGTCTGAGGATTATTCTCGGTATGAAAAACTTCTTTAGGCTCGGACTTACCTCTGAATTCTCTGTTGACCACATATCATCTGTACATTTTTCTCCTATATGCAATATCCCAAATCTTATATCCTTTCATTCCTTCATTATATCCAATGAAAATACATTTGACTTCCTTCTTGTCTAGCTTGGTCCTCTTTTCCTTTGGAACATGCACAAATTCACCATAGCCAAATACTTTGAGATGTGAAACTGAAGGCTTCTTACCCGACCATACCTCATGTGGAGTCATGTCAACTAGCATCGAGTCTGTTTAGAATTTGGGCATTTCAATACTACGGTGCTCTTCAAATCTTCATAAAACCATAGCGAAGTAATAAAAAAAAAGGGGACCTTTCAGTACCCTTGTTTGAGACATATCTCATTGGATTCCCCTTTTCACTTGGATCGTTTTGACACCTATGATTTTTAACTATTTGTTTACCCCAGACCCTTATTTTAGATCTATATCTTTGGATTCCCCTTTCCTCCTTGATCGTTGTGATACCTATCATTTTTAACTTTAGTTTTTACCTTCCCGCACCCTTATTTGACACCTATCTCATTGAATTCGTCTTCTCTCAGTGAATACACTCATATAAATAATTTTTTACTCTTTTTTCCATGGTCCCACTTTCCCTCTTTTGTTCCTCTCTAACCATGACTAGCACTCGCAACCAATAATTCATTCACCTGCAATATGAATCCAATCAACAAAAGGTAGACATTCAAAGAATCACCTCTGAAATTGCTTCCAATAATTCTCACTTGGACACCTTTGAAGCCAAAGTTACAGATGAATTGGAAGAGGTTAAGGGTGAATTTTCCTCCCTCGCCTAGTGTTTGAAACAGTCCCTTGGCTCTCCCTCCCTTGAACAACCTTCCCACTCTGAAGGTGAGAACTCTTCCCATAATATGGGCCTTCATTCCAATTCCCTTCCTCATGAACTTTTCCTTCCCTGAGTTGAATTTAACGAATTTGATGGATCTTGTTGGTATTATCTCAATCCTTCTACTTCTTGGGATGACCTAGGTTCAAATATGAACATGTTTCCTAAAAAACCCTCTAAAACTATCATCCCTTATGGTAAACCAGAAGGAAACACAACACACAGAGTGCACTGCATAGTCTCACCCAAGATAGTTCTATGGGTGACTGTAAATATCAAGTGCTCTCATTCTAGGAAGGACTGGGGATCTGGGATTACAATTGATCTTCTTCATTCCATAAATTGATTATTCAATCTATTATTCTTATTATTCATTCATCTATTAAGCCCATGCATGCATTCTAATAGATCTAACTAAACCATTCATCCATCCATTCATAAAATAACTACTGACAGAACGTAAATATGAAATAAAAAACACACATAACAAAAATTTTATTCTGGTTCACCCCCTCCTTGTCTATGTCCAGAAAGATATGGCTTCCAGGCTCTTTTATTTATATTTCTACAAAATAGGGCACTGTGCGCACTACATCTACGATCATACAATCATGGAAAAGGTTCAACAACCTCTGTGAGGTGGACTATATCACATCGGGCTCCTCATCCCGTGATCTAAACCTGAAAATATGGCCTACTTCACTCTTCTACAACTCAACAACATACAAAAATATGTCATAACTATAATAGTCAAATTGAACTAGTATCCAAACTAATCAAAACTGACAAGAACAACTTGGAACCCTGACCTAGACCTCCTAGGTTCTTATTTATATTAATTTACAAGATTATTAGCCATTACAATCTCTTACCAAAACCCTAACCCTAACATGGTTAGTTTTTCCTTCCTGCGCACCTTACATGCTTTCCTCCTTTGCATGCTTATTTTCCTCGCATGTGTTGCTTTTCCTGCCAGTTGTTCTTCTCCAAAATTTGGCCCTTCCTTACCAAAATTGGGTAATTCCTAAAAATAGGCCTACATCCAACAGGCCCCAAACACTGACATGTGGCTCATCCTGAGCCACCTAGGAATTTCATGCTCCCTAAATAGCCTCTTCTAGGTTGTGGAACTTATCCTTTAGTTCCTTTCCTCTTTCTCTTATCTGCGCAGATTTTCCTGTTAGCGCTTCCAATGTCTGCATTGTTATTTCTTCCTACCTTAATGTTGAGGTCTCTTCTTGCGTCTGTACTGTACTTTCCTTCTCCTCCTCCAACTGCAAAATCATATGAGATTCTTTTTCTTGGAGGGGTTCCATTTTTTATTGTCTTTCTTGCTTCTTTGTCTGCACAATTTTAAATTATGACTGCAGCTTCTTCATATCACGGGTGCCCTTTAGGCGCTCTGTGATGCTTATCACTTTCTGCCTTTGCTTGAGATCTTGTATGGTTACGTTGATTGTTTCCTCTTCATGGTCCCACTATTGGACCTTCTTATCCTCTTTTAGGATCGTCCATATCTGCGTTGCTTTGTTGAACAATTCTTCTGCTGCCCTTGCTTCTTTCTCCATTTCGCCTATTAGGAGTACCAATTATTTTTCTCTTTGTTCTCAGACCTCGAGAGGAGTTGTAGGTTTGATATTTTACTTTAGCTCATAAATATCCTATCTATATTGATCAATGGTGTTTGCAATGAGATTGATCTTCTCCTCTGTACTTTTATCCGTTGGTTGTGTACTACCTGGGATGCGATTATAAACCACTGTCAATCCATGTTCCATTCTATCCACATGTTATTTTTCCACTTTTGTTTCGAGCTTCAACTTCTCGAATATCAGTTCTAGGGCATCCATTACATTCTTCATTTGCTACAATTCCATCACATCTATCCTTGCATGAGATTTCACTTCCTGCATGACACTGACTTGAAGATTGTACAGTGCCCTGGTTGGTATCCTTGCCAGTACCAACTCTACCTACGCTAGATCCTTCAACGGTGTTTGGGCTATGACTTCATCCATTTTTAGCATGTATGATGTGATTTGGAAGTTTGGACTCGCCTGTGTTATGGTTTGGATGGTGTCTCGTTCACTCAGAGTGGTCCTTGCCTCTACTTCTATTGCTGCAGGGAAGGGTTTTGTTCCCCTTTTAGGCATTTGTATTGCTTTTATTTTCTCCAGGACCTGTCGTATGTCTTCCAACCCATTTTGGATTCTCTCTCATTGATGTTGAGCTTCTTCGAAGTACTCATCTACGATATATTGTACTCATTCTGACATGATCAACATCGTCCTCAGTGATTGTGTACTCTGGCAGCTGGTTATGCACCTTGGCCTTCTTGCGTGTCCCCCCTGTGTGTATAATTGGCTGCTTGGGTGGTCCTTCTTCTTGTGGGGTGGCTGTCGAGGGGGTTTATTGTGTTGTTGTGTCCCCCACTCCTTGTTCTCCTTCTACTGGGGAAGTGTCCTTTTTTCCTACCTGTGCATCCTTCTTTGGTGCACTCCCCTTCTTCTTTTGACTGTGCTTCCCCTATTGTGTCGAAATTTTCATGGAAACGATGTCTCTTTTAGGTGTCTTAGATAACCCTACTTCTACCTCCTTTCATGTAGGAACTTCCTTAGTAATGACTAGGATCTTCCAGTCATCTTGTCAATCCCTCATTTTCATTTATACCTCCTTGACACTGATGCAATATTGTATTTGTAACCATTCCTTCTTTATATCCCTATGTGCTTGGATCCACATGTTGTGGCATGTAGCTATAAAGTATTCTATGCCTTGGTACTACGCGACAACCTCCGAATTGATTCTCTATGTATTGGTTATGATCTACTAGATGTTGTTTAGTACCGCGCAAAGGTACCTACGTTGCCACTTCTTATATTGGGGTACGAAGTGCTCCCCATCGATTTATATCTCGCTGCACAACAACAAACTACTATGTAACAAAATTAGTAGTATGGAGGGTCCCTCCATCCGATCAACACTATTAGAATTAACATCCATGAATAGTGGAATTTTTTTCCCAAGTCTTGCACGTCTTTGCGGTCATCGAGGAATAGGTTAAGAGATAAGGGGCCTAGCTAAGGATGGTTCCATTGGGGCATTGGGATAAAGTTGCAACAACCCCTGCAAGGACTTCCTCCTTGCGACACTTCCTTAACAACTTGCATGCCATGAGCTTTGTGGCCATCCGGGTGGCTGCGTCACTGATTATTTTAATTATGATCCCATGTGAGCCCCTCGTTCTGTCTATGTTTTCTTCATTTCCTCGGATAAGAAAATTTCCTTGGTATTTTCATATAGGTACTACATGGGGCTTTCACCCATAGATGGTAGACCTGTGATGAATGCGATCAATTCCACATCAATGGAGACAAGTTCCTCCATCCATAGGAAGTTTCCATGGAGGACTACCATCAAATTATTGACGTATTTATTTACCTGTTTCCCCCTAACGAAGTGGGGAATATCCACTATTTTTAGGATCCATGTGTTCGCCAGGCCTGCTTCCCATTATTTTGGTTGCATTGTGGGATCTCCAAATGGACCTATATCTATGTTGTCCATGTAGACTTACTGTGCAAATTCAGGGAATTTTCCACCATAAACCACATCGTGGTCTGAGTACCTTAGTCTTTCCATGTAACCCAAAAGTGTTTGTGTGGCCTTCACCCCCTATGGAATGCGTGGTATTCCGATTGTTGTGCTGAGATGCTTGTGCGGGGACCGTGCCATGGGTTGTTTTCTCTTTCTTCTTACTGGCACGCTAGAGGTCCTAGCCTCCTCTTATCTATCCCATGTGCATCAATATGGATGGTCAGTTATGTATTTTACCATCCCTTCCTTCTATTACATGGACCCTACCACAGTTTGTGGTTTCGGTGCCGTAACCTTTGTCTTCTCACTGGTGTTCCTATTTGTTCAATGGGCTACTTCGACCCTCACATGTTGTTGTAGGTTTCTTGCATCCTTTTTTTTGGCATCCCTGTGCACTATCGTGCGAATCAAATTCCATGTTTTCCATCATTAGGGATTGTGCTTATTCCTCAACTAGTTTGGCGCTCACTGGTTCGACTTACAGAGAGGCAATTGTGTCAACATCGACAATTCCCTCTCTCTGGGCCATTTCTTGCTCAACCTCTACGGTTTCGAATGGTTGCCTAAGGATGCTTCTGGTTTTTCTTGCGGTTTGTCTTGGTGCACCATTATTTTGTGGTTCCAGAGTGGGTACAACTGGCTTTTTTTTAATATACTTCGACTGGTTTGCACTGTGCACTCACCTATTCTTTTTGTCATCTACGTGCTCTCTAGCTCCATGAGTTTGCAATTTCACAATAAGCGTTGTTTTGCCTGCATTTCCCCTTTATATAGAGGGTTCCATGAATACCATGAATATTATTGGAGAAGCTTCCTTGGCCGTGATTAATGCGGTGAATCTTGCCAAGTACACTTCATTTAATTTCATAATTTTCCCCAATCATGCCTTTTTTCCGTAATCGTCATTTTTCACTTTTCCGACTGTTGGCCCCTTTTTCGGTGCACTGGAATTTTTGAGTGCATCGTGTCTTTCTGCTCAAGGATGATTTTAGGGGATAAATTTTGCTCATGGGCTAATTTTCCATGGTTTTTCCAAAAACAAGATTTGCTATTTTAAAAATGATTCTCCCAAATTCTATAGGATAAAATTATTTTACCTTAAAAATCACCAAAATTTTATAAAAACTATATGAAATCCTTAGAAATTTGAATAATTTTACAAAAATATTGCCAATAATTTTTAGTTGGCATATGAAGGATTAGTAAGATTCGCCAAGGTTTCTACATTTTAAAATAAATTTCCATCCTTAAAATCATCCCTGTTTCTACTGTAATTTTTCCTTAGTGCACGATGTTTTTCTTTCTTTCACCCGTATGTTGCACGCATAAATTTTGTTCTTTATGTCACGTTGAGTCCACTCTTTCTGCACACGATATTTCCTAGTGTTTTTGTATTTTCTTTCTTTTCTATTTTTATGTTTATTTTTCCTTGTTTTTATCCTTTTTATTTATTTTGTCCTTTTTTTGTCCTACTCTCTACTATAGTACAATATGTACATGCATTTCTTACTGTGCTGTAACTTTTAAGTGTTAGGAGGTCGATTGTCCCTGTACAGTTTCAACTGATTCCCGTTGATAATTCCTTTTAGTTTTGTTCATTTCAGATCCTTTAGTTGTACAGATCCCCCATTTGTGACAGTATTGACTTCATAGGGCCCTATCCAATGCATTCTAAATTTACCAGGATGTTGGAAAAATTTACTGTCATAGAGAAATCCTAGGTCTCCTTCCTTTAAACTCTTCCTCTTTATATGTCTATCATGCTAGGATTTGTCTCTTTCTTTTTGTACCTCTTAGTGAAATTCTGCCAGAATTCTATCTTCTTCCATCTCCATTAGTTGATTTAACATTTCCTTTATTGTGCCTCTTTCTGTCATGTTGGTAATTTCTACTGCACACAGACTGGGTACCATAAATTCTAATGGTACTATTGATTCCTGCCCATACAACAATATGAATGGTGTCTGTCCTGTCAACTTCTTATAGGTGGTCCAGTATGCCCATAGTACTTCTGGTATTTTCAAGTCAAAGAATTCTCCAAGATCTTATTGAAGGCTTCTACTGTTCCATTTTCCTAAGGATGGTATGGATTACTCTTCTGGTGATATACTTCCAAATCCTCAATCATGGCCCTAATAGTACTATTGATAAAATGAGTGCCTTGGTCACTCATCAAAATTATTGGACATCCAAATCTGGTGATCACCTGCTCAAACAATAAGTGTGTTGTTATCTATGCGTTGTAGTCTTTGGCTGGTGTTGCTTCTGCCCATGTTGTTAAGTATTATGTCGCAGTAATGATATATATAGATATTGAACTTCTTTAGGGTTGATGGATTGGTCCAACAAATTCTGTTACCCATTTGTCAAATACGTACAAAGTTACTTGTGGTATTATGGGCATCTCATCCCTTCTATTAGGTTTTCCAACCCTCTGATAGACATCACATTTCTAGAAATATTCCTTAGCATCTCTATGAATTTTTGGCCACCATAGTCCTACATGAAATACATTCTATGCGGAATATTTTCCTTCAAAGTGTATGCCATCTATTCCCTCATGAGATTCTTCTAAAATTCCAGGCATTTCATGTTCTAATACACACCTTCTCAAAATGTTGTCTTCTCCCATCTTGTATAAGTGTCATGCAATAAGTTGATAGTCTGCAACTCTGAATACCATATTTTTCTTTTGCGCAATGATAAACTCTTTCGGTGCACTCCATGTACTTAATTATTCTATAATATCAACAAAGTATTCATCAACTACTTGTATTTAAAATAGTTGTTCATCAGGGAATTTATCTTCCAAGTTGGTAGGTTCCTCACCAATAGTGATCCTTGACAGGTGATTAGGTCCTTCATTCAACTTCCCTTGTTTAACTATCACTTCGAAATCAAATTCTTGGAATAACAACAACCATATATAGATACTCCCCCTCGACACTGGATTTTTGACTAGATATTTTAGGGCAGAATGATCTGTGAACATATTAAAGTGTTTCCACAGTAAATAGTACATGAAATTCTAAAGTGCATATACCATGGATAATCCTTATCTTTATGTGGTTTTGTAATTCTTCTCTAATTCTGACAATTTTTTTCTCTCAACGGCTATAGGATGGTCTAAGTCCCGTGCTCCTGGTTGCACCATAATTTATCCAAGTGCTATGGTTGATGAATCTACATGCACATGAAATGTATTTCCCCAATCCCAGAATACTAGGATAGGTGTTGTGACCATATTTTATTTTAAGGTGTCCAAACCTTGTTGATAGTCCTCATTCCACTGAAATCTTATATCCTTCTCTAACAATTTTTCCATTGGTGTAGTAATCTACACATACCCCTTTATAAATTTCTTGTAATATCCTGTATGTCCCAATGTTTCTCTCAACCAACACACTAATTTTGGTGGTGGTAAATTGACAATGACTGCAATCTTAGAAGGATTCACTAGTAAGTTTTTTTAAACACTATATGGGCCAACAATATCCCAAAAGGTGTACCAAAAATGCATTTCTTTATATTCAATGATATCTGACACTGCCTGCATATTTCCAATAGTAGCCTTAATACTTCTACATGGTCTTTTAATAGACTATATATAGTCCAATAATCCATATATACTTCTAAAAATTGATGTATAAATTCCTTAAAAGAAGCTATGAATACTCTTGAAATTATGGTTGGTGCATTCTTCAGCCCAAAAGGCATCACTGTGTACTGGTAGGATCCCCATTCTGTAGAAAAAGTAGTCTTATACCTATCCTATGGAGCTATATTTATATGATGGTAACCTGAGAATCCATCTATAAATGAATATGCTTCCTGGCCTCCCACATTCTCTAGGACCTCATCTGTTAAAGGGGTAGGAAAAGGATCATGTAAGAAAGCATCATTTAGTTTCCTCGGATCCACACAAATCCTCATCCCCCCTTGCTTATTTTCTTAGAATACCATAGGGCTTATCCATTCATATTCCTCTACTAGTTCTATGATACTAGTTGTTATAGTCTAAAAATTATCTACCTATGCATACATGGCATTGTGTTAAACAACTGAGAGGGGGGGGGGGGATCCATTGTTTACCGAGCTTGAACAATTATACTTATTTTTAATTCTTTACAAAGCACTCAATGACAATCACAATGATGCAGGGAAATAAACAATAACATATTCAACATCAGTCACACATATGAGATACACAGAGACAGATTTTCTTGAGGAAACCCATACAGGGTAAGAACCTCTTATTCTTTATATGATAAGTAATATTTACATTCTTTACATTATCATACATATGAACACCTACTCATTGTGAGGATACAACCTATGTTTTTGCAAGATGCACCTTGCTGAGAGCACCAACTCTCTGTTTTCTCTAGCACCAACTAGAAAGAAGCACCAAATCCCTGGTTTCTCTAGCACCAACTAGAAGGAAACACTAACTCCCTAGTTTCTCTAGCACCAAATAGAAGGAAGCATCAACTCCCTGTGTTCAAGAATCCACTTGAACCTTTGAGGATACCAATCCTCCCTCGCACCTCCCAACCACCCTGAAATATAATTTTTTTTTTACTAACATTTATTACAGCGAGACAAAGTTCTTCAATGGCTTACCAGCCTTGTCTCTGTTCTGTTACACTGCTCTGCTTTGTCTGCATCAGTGTATTCTGTACACTGATTGCACTTTTTGTTCTTCTGCCTTTTATGCTCTTTGCGCCATGTCCCTTCAATGCACCATTCCTCTTCTATGCATTTTTGTTGCTGCGCTCTGCCTCCTTCCTCACACCCCAATCACACCCAACAGAAACAACCCCCATCTCTTCTGTGTTCTCCATTCTTATAGTCTTTGTCCCTTCTACATGCGCTATGTGCAATGCTTCTGCATATATTCACATTGAGTGCTCTGTCTGATCATCATTATGACTTCTCAGCTTCTCTGGAGGTTTCACTCATGCATTCATCATCGCTGGGTGTTCTGTCTAGATTTCTCAGCTTCTCTGGTAGTTGAGACTCATTGTCTTCTCTGTCTTAGACGAGATTATCCTTTCTGTTTCCAGCTACAGACTTGATTCCACTTCCATCTGTCAATCGCATGTATCAATAGTCCTCATTCCATTGGAAGATGCCTTCAGACTTTTCATCTTCTTTGGTGATCAAACTAAGGCCTCTTCGAGTCCTCTGGTAGAGACCATCATTTGTTTCTAGATATTACACCAAGAAGTGCAATAGTATCCCTGCAATCTTATTCAACTTCACCTGCACCGTTGGATTGAATTCATAGAATCTTGCATTTATTTTTCCATTTCGCACTTCAGCATTTCGGTATCCCCGTGGTGGAGGAATTTAGTACTCTCCATTTCTCGACCCCCGGAAATTCGAAAAGGAGCTTAACTCCTTCCGCCAGCTTCTACCTATGTGACCAAGGGCTGTGACCTCTTGCAGAGCCTAACCGTGTTTCGCATTTCGACTTTTTGGCAATTCGACATTCCTATGATGAAGGTTCTTGAGCCTTGACCCCTCCATCTCCTGGTAACCGAAACTCTAAAAGGGAGTCGGATCAACGGTCTACAATATCCCTTTGATCAATGATTCATATTAGATCATGGTTTCACATTTTGCAATTTCAACGTTTTTCCCTTTCAATTCATCGTGACTCCAACATTACAAAAATCATGACCATAAAATCTCCGAAGTGATCAGACAGTGCACATAGCCCACTGAGATGGATGGTTGATGGGATTTCGGCGTTTTCCCTTCGAGTTTTCGAGACTCACAATGGTCCCTTTCGACATTTCGGAGTTCGAGACATCGTGATGGTGGAGTTTTTGCTTGCTATGTAGAACCCTGAAATAGAAAGTTTCGATGTGATGTGGACCTGCTGATGTCACACGTGGATTGACATGTGTCGAATAGATGCCATGTGTCACTCTGATTCGTGACTTACATGTGCCTGAAATGTTGAATCATCTTGACACTTGTCATTTCCTGATTGTGCCACATGTCCTTAGCTGACGTGGTTTGCTGATGTGTCTTTTTCGGGATTTTGCATTTTGACACTTCGGGACTCCTTATGATGAGAGTATATGACTTCTCCATCTCCCAGTATCTGAAATCCTGGTATCAATTACTTTGAGTGATGTGCCTATTTTGGGTTTTCGGGATTTTTCATTTTGGCACTTTGGGACTCTTGATGTTGAGGGTGCTTAATCTCTCCATCTCCCGGTATCTAAAATCCCAGTAGCGAGTCTTTGTCACTTCGCGATTTCTCATTTCGGTTTTTCACGACTCTGGGTTTCCTGACGATGAAGAGTCTTGACTCTTCCAACTCTCGGTACCCGAAACTCTTCATTTAAGTGCCTATTTCGAGATTTCAAGATTCCGAAACTCTTGTGTTGAAGGGTCTCACCACTCAATTTCCCGGTATCTGAAACTCCGAAGTGAAGTCGGACCAACACTTCTGATCTTGCCTGTCTCGAGATTTTGAAGGCCCGCTTCTCCTAGCACTTTAACAAACATGCAGGTTCTCCTGAATCCGACGATCACTGTTGCTTCTCTGCCCACTCTCACGCATCCTCCTTACTTAGAAGAATTTCAAAGTGTCAAAGGTATCGACTTTTGATCCTCCTGATATCTTGAGTACGCCATCTCTCTTGAGCTTACTCTGTTCATGTTTTGCCATCGATGCACACTCTAATCTTGCCATCAATGAAAATAATACTCTGCCTATAAAACATGCCAACAATCTCCCCCTTTGGAATTGATGGCAACCCTGAGTGTCTTCGCTAATCCGTTTGGACCTCCAACCGTAGCATCTGGCCCGAACCACTCCTTTGCAGACCACTCCTTTTCTCCCCCTTTGACATCAATGTCAAAGAAAACATGCTCCCCCTGAGTTGTTGCAGTAATTTTAGGAGGCATTAGATATTCAAACAATACAAAACTCCCCCTAACAAGATGGACTCTTTTAGGTGTGAGACGAAATGACACCCATCTTCTGTCGAATATATTCAAAAGGTGTCTTAGCTAGAGGTTTAGTAAATATGTCTACAATTTGTTTTGTGGTTGGAATGTATTGGACCTGAACAACTTGATTAGTGACCTGCTCTCTTAGAAAATGGTATTTTATGGGAATATGCTTGGTCTTGGAGTGGAATACAGGATTCTTAGACACACTGATGGCACTAGTGTTATCACAATGAATTGGGATCGGTGCAACATATTTTACCTCCAAGTCCGCAAGTGTCTAAATCATCCATAATACTTGAGTGCAACAGGTAGCAGCAGCAATGTACTCTGCCTCTATGGTTGATAAAGAAATGGAACCTTGCTTTTTACTAATCCATGATACTAATGAGTCACCCAGGAAGAATTCTCCTCCACTGGTGCTTTTTCTCTCATCAACACAGTTTGCCCAATCTGCATCTGAATAAGCAGTTAACTGAAAATTATGATTTCTAGGATACCACGGACCATAAGTCATTGTTTCTTTCAAATACCTGAATATTCTTTTGACAACTTGCAAATGACTCTATTTAGGTACAGACTGAAATCTTCCTACCATTCCTACAATATGCATTATGTCTGGGTGAGTTGTTGTGATGTACAACAGGTTGCCTATCATTGATCTATATGAACTTTGATCAAAATCAGGTGAGTCATCATCCTTTTTTAATTTGCATCCAGTAACCATAGGTGTACCCACAGGTTTGGAGTCTTCCATTTGAAATCTTTTCAGCATTTCTCTTAGATATTTTTCTTGATAAATGAACATCCCTTCAGACCTTTGAGTAATTTGCAACCCAAGAAAAAATGACAGTTCTCCTATCATGGACATTTCAAACTCAGATTCCATGGCAGAGGCAAACCATTTTACCAATGGATCCTTATTACATCCGAAGATGATGTCGTCTACATAGATCAATATGATGAGAAAATTATTATCCTTTGTTTTAATATACATATTGTTGTCATTTGTTCCTCTCTTGAACCCTTTGTCTTTGAGATACGTATCCAGTCTGTGATACCAGGCTCGAGGGGGTTGTTTTAACCCATATAAGGCTTTCTTCATATTGCATACTAAGTCAGGTTTATCAGACAATTTGAAACCCTCTGGTTGTTCCATATAGACTTATTCACTTAAATCTCCATTTAGAAAAGCTGACTTGACATCCATTTGATAGACTTTAAACCTTTTATGACAAGCATAGGCAATAAAAATTCTAATAGCTTCTAATCTTTCTATGGGCGCAAATGTTTCATCATAATCCAATCCTTCTATCTGAGCATATCCTTTACAAACTAACCTTGCTTTGTTCCTGACAACTTGTCCTTGCTCATTCAACTTATTTTTAAAGATCCATCTGGAGCCAATGACGTTTTTACCTTCAGGTCTATGAACCATCTCCCACGTATTGTTTTTCTCAATCTGATCAAGTTCATCATTCATTTCTTTAACCCAGTGGTCATATTTGTTGGCTTCATTGAAATTATTGGGTTCTAGCATGGATATGAAATCTATATGAGATTGTTCGGTGGTTTTGATTATCTTTCTCCTTGTTTGTACACCTTTGTCTTTTTCTCCAATTATCTGACTTGCAGGATGATCCTTTTGAATGATTCTGGAAGAGGAATTTGAAGTTGACTGTTGATTTGAGTCTGTCTGAGTGTCTGAGTCTTCATCTGATTCAGAGTCTTCATTTTCTGATTCTTGGACTTGTTCATCTTCAGCTTTAGCCGTGTCTTCTGTAGAAGACTCATTACTGTACATCTCTCTTGCTGGGATTCCTTCATCAACTTTTACATCAATACAGTCAACCATTTTATGCAGCCTCTTATTATAGCATCTGTATCCTTCATTGTTTGTAGAATACCCCAAGAAGATACCTTCATCAACTGTGTCATCATATTTACCAAGGTTCTCATCATTATTCTTTACGCACAAACTTTTCTTCTTAAAGTTATTCTCTTTAAAGAAATTTCTGTGTTTGTACTTCTCCTCATCATCACATGTCCGATCCTCTCCTTTGTGGGCACATTTATTTGCAAAATGAGTTTTCCTACCACAGTTGAAACATTTGAAAGGAAGTTTACCTTTGTATTTTCTTGATCCCTTCTTCAGTCTCTTCACAAATTTTGCTTCAATTTCATCGAGCTCAGAATCGTCATTCTTGTTTTCTTTAAATGATGCTTCTCTGGAGGTGGGTTTATCCTTTACTATTCTCATTTCATATGCAATAAATTTTCCTAGAAGTTGATCAAAATCCAAGGTTTTTAGATCATTAAGTTATTCTATAGAAGAGACCTTCGGGTTGAACCTATTTGGGAGAGATATCAAGATTTTCTGAACTAAATAAGGTTCCTTAATTGTTTCACCAAGTGCCTTCATTTCATTTACCATTTCTTCTACTCTCAAAAATTATTTTCCAACAGTTTCATCTTCCTTCATCTTCAGTTGTTCAAACTGTATTCTGTAGGTTTGAAGCTTGGCATCCTTTACCTTTTCATTACCTTCATAACTGCTAATGATTTTATCCCACATTTCTTTGGCAGTTCCTAGGTGCATAACTTTTACGAATTATGCTTCTGCAAGCCCATTCAAGATAACATTCATAGCCTTAGCGTTGAAGCTAAATTCTAGCTTGTCATCCTTATTAGCTAGTACAACTGGCTTTACATAACCAGTGTCTACCACATCCCAAACATCTGCACCTAAAGCCATTATGTAGGTTCTCATTCTAACTTTCCAGAAGGCAAAGTTTGTTCCATTGAACATAGGGGCCTTATTGGTTGAATTTCCTTCATGGTTTGACATGTTTAAGCTCTAGGATCTACCCTTAGACAAAAGGGGCCGGATCCGATACCAATTGTTAAACAACTGAGAGGGGGGGGGGGTGAATCAGTTGTTTACCGAGCTTGAACAATTATAGTTATTTTTAATTCTTTACAAAGAACTCAATGACAATCAAAATGATGCAGGGCAATAAGAAATAGCATATTCAGCATCAGTCACACATATGAGATACACAGAGACATATTTTCTTGAGGAAACCCATACAGGGTAAAACATTCTTCTTCTTTATATGATAAGTAATATTTACATTCTTTACATTATCATACATATGAGAACCTACTCATTTTGAGGCTACAACCTCTGTTTTTGCAAGCTGCAACTTGCTAAGAGAACCAACTAGAAGAAAGCACCAACTCCCTAGTTTCTCTAGCACTAACTAGAAGAAAGCACCAACTCCCTCGTTTCTCTAGCACCAACTAGAAGGAAGCATCAACTCCCTGTGTTCAAGCACCCACTTGAACCTTTGAGGATACCAGTCTTCCCTAGCACCTCCCAACCACCCTGAAATATAAATTCTTTGTTACTAACATTTATTACAGCCAGATAAAGTTCTTCAATGGCTTACCAGCCTTGTCATTGTTCCGTTACATTTCTCTTCTATGTCTGCATCAGTGTCTTCTGCACACCCCTTGCACTTTCTATTCTTCTGACTTTTATGCTCTCTGTGCCATGTCCCTTCAATTCACCATTCCTCTTCTATGCATTTCTGCTGCTACACTCTGCCTCCTTCCTCACACCTCAATCACACCCAACAACAACAACCCCCATCTCTTTTTTTTTTTCCATTATTATAGTCTTTGACCCTTCTACATGCGCTATGCACAATGCTTCTGCATATCTTCTCAGTGACTGCTCTGTCTGATCATAATTACGACTTCTCAGCTTCTATGGTGGTTTTACTCACGCATTCATCATCACTGGATGTTCTGTCTAGATTTCTCAGCTTCTCTGGAAATTGAGACTCATCGTCTTCTTTGTCTTAGACGAGCTTATCCTTTCTGTTTTCAGCTACAGACTTCATTCCACTTCCATCTATCAATCACCTTTATCAATAGTCCTCATTCCACTGGAATATGTGTTGAGACTCTTCATCTTCTATGGTGATCACACTGAGACCTCTTCGAGTCCTCTGGCAGAGACCATCATTTGTTTCTAGTTGTTATACTAAGAAGCACAACAGTAGCCCTGCGATCTTATTCAACTTCACCTGCACCGTTGGATTGAATTCATAGAATTTTGCGTTTATTTCACCATTTCTCACTTCGACATTTCAAGATCCCCGTGGTGGAGGAATTTATTACTCTCCATTTCCCGACCCCCGAAACTCCGAAAAGGAGCTTAACGCCTTCCCCTAGCTTCTGCTAATGTGACCAAGGGCTGCGACCTCTTGCTGAGCCTAACCATGTTTCAGATTTCAGATTTTTGGCAATTCGACATTCCTATGATGAAGGGTCTTGAGCATTGACCCCTCCATCTCTCGGTAACTGAAAATCTGAAAGGGAGTGGGATCAACGGTCTACAATCTCACTTTGATCAACGATTCATATTAGATCGTGGCTTCACATTTCGCGATTTTGACGTTTTTCCCTTCGAGTCATCGTGACTCCAATATTACAAAAATCATGATCAAAAAATATCTGAAGTGATTGGATAGTTCACATAACCCAATGAGATGGACGGTTGACAGGATTTCAGCGTTTTCCCTTCGCGTTTTCGAGACTCACAATGGTCCCTTTCGACATTTCAGAGTTCGGGACATCGTGATGGTGGAGTTTTTACTTGCTATGTAGAACCCAGAAATAGAAAGTTTCGATGTGATGTGGACCTGCTGACGTCACACGTGGATTGACACGTGTCAAATAGCTGCCACGTGTCACTCTAATTTGTCACTTACATGTGCCTGAAATGTTGAATCATCTTGACACTTGTCATTGCCTGATTGTGCCACATGTCCTTAGCTGACGTGGTTTGTTGATGTGTCTTGTTGGTCACTATAATTGCTTAATTGATTCAAACAATCAAGTGATACATAAATTATCAACCCAGGGAAGTCTTTTTATTTCAAAGATAACCACACACTATATATGCTCAATTCCAAAAGAAACTCAGAGTTGTAGTAAAGAAACTTATACTAATCACACTTGCTTGAATAAACTGAAGTTCTGAATTAAATCACAGGAAAGCAATTTCCCTATTGCAGATCTTTAAAGATTAATCTAAGAATCCTGGATTACATTTAGAATAACACTTACAATAGGAAAGAACAACTATTCTGCAACCAAAGAACAGGACCCTTACTCTCGAACAGAGACTTCAGTACTAACACTCCTTCATGAAAACAGTAGTGCAAAAAAAGTTAAATCTATCTAGCAGAGAACAAGGCCATCTAGTTCCTTCCTTTCTAAGCAGGAGCCTTAAGCCCTATTTCTGTTAGCACACTTGGGAAATTAAGGTTTACAGAGAACAAGATAGTCTGATCCCTTCCTTTCTGAGCAGGGACCCTTAACCCAATCTCTTGGCTAGCACACTTGCAGAAGTAATATAAATCTACATAGGACAGGATGTTTTGATTCCTTCCTTTCTGAGAAGGAACCCTTAACCCAATCTCTGGATAGCACACTTGCAGAATTAAATGAAATCTACAGAGGAAGGGATGTTCTGATTCCTTCCTTTCTGAGCAGGAACCCTTAACCCAATCTCTAGCTAGCACACTTGCAGAATTAAATGAAATCTACAGAGGACGGGATGTTCTGATTCCTTCATTTATGAGTAGGAACCCTTAACCCAATCTCTGGCTAGCACACTTGCAGAATTAAATGAAATCTACAGAGGACATGATGTTCTGATTCCTCCCTGTCTGAGCAGGAACCTTTAACCCAATCTTTGGATAGCACACTTGCATAATTAAATGAAATCTACAGAGGACAAGATGTTTTGATTCCTTCCTGTCTGAGAAGGAACCTTTAACCCAGTCTCTAGCTAGCCTCATAAAATCATCACATAAGATTGCTAATAAAAAGAATCACGAATTTCACTCAATAAACTAAGACAGAGTCAATAGTGTTTCAGAAAAGTGGAATTCATTAAAAGCAGTGTTTCAGCAAACAAAAGCTAATCAAAGCGTAAACATAAATTGTACTAACACACTTCTAAACTAATGGGTGAATCTTGTGAAGAAGGTGGGCCCTCCCTTCTCACAAGATTCCCCTGAAACAAAAAAGCTAGAGAAGGATACTCAAAGAAGTCTTTTATTCATCTGTCAAAACATCATATTACAATCTGAAATGGAATACGTCCCTCTTCTCTGGAGATTCTTCAATACATCAAACTTGGATCCTCGAATGATGATTTCCTCTTATTTAAAGAGGGAATCCCTTCGATACAATAATTTACAATGTGTATTTGAGTCCTATCTTTAGTCGGATCTACTTTCTAAACTAGCATAGGATGTCCTAGTCGCACGCAACAGAATACTATTACAGGAGCTGAATGAGGTATTGTTGTTACAGCTGGTGTAACAACTTCTTCTCGTTGTTGCTGATGCTGTTTTAGCATCGCAATTCGCGGGTTGTTTCAGCCACGTGAATTGCGCTCTGACTGTGTCGGCTTTCTTGTGTAGGAGCGACGGTTATAGATTTGTTGACCGCTGACTGTAACGGCTTCCTTTGTGTTTCAGCACCATCGGTCCTGGCAGTTTCCTCTATGTTTCAGCATATGAAAATCTGGACTGTGTAACAACTCCGTGTTTCAGCATCTGTGACCTTGGACTGTATAGTAGCTCTGTGTCTCAGCATCTGCGACCTCGGACTGTATAGTAGCTCTGTGTTTTAGCATCAATTTTGTGTTTCAGCAACAACGACCTTGGACAATTCTGTGTTTCAGCAATAGGCCTCAAATGCTAATCTGCAGTTTTGAACACTTATTCATTTCTAATCAATGGTCAAGTACGAGAGTGATGTAAAATATTATGCAAAATAGATTAAACATATAGTAATGAGAAGGGACGTTGTATACCTTTGGGATGATCAGATAAAGTGATAGTATGAGTCTAAATATGGGTGATCAAG